>BJCO01362828.1:0-20399 GCA_018326465.1 Flaveria floridana
TTGATAGAGACACAGTAGAAAGTCCACTCTTGAGGAAGTGCACTCATGAACTTCCTTGTTAGGTCTCTTTTCTCAAGAGAAACTCCAACTGACTGAATTGAAGAGATAAGATCCATGTAGCTAAAATATTGCTGGCTAAGAGTTTCGCCAGTACCATAGGTAAAGTTTTCAAACTGCTGCTTCATTGAGTCTTTCTTGGAGTCATTAGAACTAGAGTATATCTGAGTCAAAGCGTCGAAGAGTTCCTTGGCTATCTTGCAGTGCTCAAAGCCTACCATGATGGAGTTTGGTATGGCTGTAAGCAGTACAGTCATGGCTTTGCTGTTGATGTCTAGCTTCTTGTGGTCTTCATCTGAGTAATCTTTAACATCTTTTTCTATCATGGCACCTATCCCATCAGGTGATGCCACCTTTGGTTTGTAAGGACCATTAACGATAAATCTCCACATTTTGCTGTCTTGATACTTGATGAAGCCTTCAATGCGCATCCTCTAGGATCTGAAATTTTCAGGAGTGATGATAGGAGCTTTAGTCATCATACCCATTTCAATTTCTGGAGATTTTTGGTTCGTGGCCATTTTGAGTGGGCTGAGTGTATGAGTGAAAAGTCAAGATGATTTGGGATGGTAAGATCTCACAATCAAGAGCCTGGAAGCTCTGATACCAATTGCAGGATCGTTACAAGTCACTCAACACAATGGTTCTCCCTCAAACTCTCTTGATATCAATCGGATGATGATAACAGAATGCTCTAAGAGTTGATAGTATTATATTAAGTAAGCAAGACACAACAATAAGTTTTCAAGATACTTGTATGTATTAATTCTCAACTCAAAGATTAGAAGACCCTATTTTAGCACTTTTTCTAATAAGCTTACAATCAGAACTATATATACTACTATCTACAGCCAGTTATATTTGGAAAACCAGTTGGAATATACAACTAGACAAAATACTATAGTTGCTAGAAGTATGTTAACTAAAATAAAGTATTATCCTAGAATTAGGTAGTCATGACAAGTCCATGACTTACCTTTTGTCACCAACTAAGTATGGTGACTGTACTAATCTATGATGGATGAACAGTGGATAAAGTAAGGTCAAACATACCCGCATGTAGAAGCTCCACGCAGTCTGTCAGAAAAGTAGTTGACTATACTGACAGGAACCTTACTTTTGTATTCTAGTCACAGTTGGTTCTCTGAAGGTAAGTGTACTTTGGAATACATGAGGTCTTCCAAAGTCACATTGGCTTTGGAAGAAACAACTTCTTCAGAATCAGCTGCTCCTTGTCTTGGTCTTCGTGGTACTTCCGAAGATTAACTCTCTTTGGAAGTTCTTCTTGCTTGGATTCGGAAGACTTTTGGCTTGGCTTCGGAAATGCAGCATTGTCTTTGGAAGTCCATTGCAGATATACCAAAATAAAGCTAAGTATTAGGTTTTGGTTGCACCAGCCTCATGAGACCTAACAAAATCAGAGCCCGAGAAGTGAAGAAATTCAAAAATTGAAGGTTCAAGACCATGATAACTTAAAATGGGCATCACTTGGGCTAGGAAAAGAGTTACGAGGCCCACAACCTGTCAACGAGAAGATCATGAAAAGTTACATATGATAATCAAAATTTTACAGGGGTCAGACGTATGATACGCTGACCATGGGCGTATCATATGTCGATGGGGTATGATGGGCGTATAAACTGGCGTATTTGGACAAAATAACAGAAAGATGGGCATATAAACTAGCATATTTGGACAAAATAATAGAAAGATGGGCGTTATGAATGCTGATATGGGCATATGATACACCCATGGCGGGTGTATCATACGTCGGCTCCAAATAAAATTCCAGATTTTGTGGATCTTCAAGTTTATTTAAGCTACATAAAATCCAAGTCAAAGGACAACTTTTCCCAGCCAAAATATAGCAATTTCAAATTGATTTTGGGTGCTTTCAAGCTTCCCAACACATCCATAATCATAATTGATCATCATCAAAACAAAGATTGAAGATTCAATGAATACCATGAGTGGCTAGTTCTTCTTTGATTGCTTTCGAGGGTACAATTTTTGTCAAGTGAGACAATTTGTATCCTTTAATTAGGTTTTTGTATTCAACAATAAACTATTGAATTAAGTTTTATGCTTTGATTAACTTAAAAGGTTTACTTGTAAATAAAGTTGTTTGCTTGATTATTAGTTTTTATTTTTCTTGCATCGTGAGCTCATTAAGAAGAGTATATAACATGATATAGGTAAATTGGAACATTGTGAATGAATGAATCTTAAAAGCTTGTTCCTTTGTTGTCACTGTAATCAAAAGATGAAATCTTGAAATCATGTTCTTACAAACCCTAATTCAAAAGTACCAATCGTCAATCTTATAGAATTGGAAAAGCAGAAGTGATTGTTTCTTATTATTTAATCAAATTAGTTTTAAAATTCTTTGCTTTATGCAATTGTGCTCATTAATTCATTTAAAGTTTCAATTTTTAGTTATAAAGTTTGAGTCTTTTAGTTAAACGACTCGTGTTAATTAAATAGTTTCCACATATTTCTTAAGTAGACGACCTTACACCTTTACACAATAAAGGTAGCTAAGACCAATAATTTGTTTTGTTCTTGATCGGCCTCGAGAACCAGATTAAAATAACACAATTACAAATCTTAAGTTTATAACAATTCGTTCAAATGTAGATGCTACCCATCAAAAGTTTATGAAAGATTGCCATAACATTAACATAACGTAAATTACCCATTAGTTCATCACAAATTATACAAGTTTCATACAATTAAGATGATAATAAGAGTTTAGCTCATAATTAGCTTGAACATAACAAGAAACAAGATAAAATATAGATATGAAATCATTGGTGAAATGGAACAATCAAACCAATGATCTACTATGGATGATTTTTAGACAATCCCGAGCTTCTTCCAAGTGTTGTATGCACCTCTCAAACCTCCCAATGGTCTACAAGTTATGATTCCAAAAAGGTATTAGGAGGATAACCCTCCACCAAAAGTTCCCTCAAATGATGGACTGAAGCCTTTGTTTATAGGCTTTTGGTAGTGTTTAAGCACTATCCCATGCCTAAAAGGCATGGCCCCGTGCTAGTACAATGCTTACGAAAGTTATCCAATTTGTAGGTGCAGAGGTTGTTGGGATGGCCCCGTGCTTGATGGGGCACACCCCCGTGTTTGAGGTGGGGCATGCCCCCGTGCCTTATGGGGCATGGCCCCTTGACTACTTATGGGGAATACTACTTTTTTTCTTGTTAGATGTCCAAACACAGGGGTGTGTTTCAGGATGGGCATGGGAGCGTCCATAATGAGGCATGACCCCATGCTTGGAGTTTGAATCTCTATTTTCTTTAAATTCTTGCTAAGTATGCCCCTTTTGTCCATCTTAGTCGTTTGAATATCTGAAAACATAATTTAACACTTTTAAGTTCATTTTCATCATTTTAATCCGGATATTAAAGAATTATTTATGCGCTTTTAATATGTTTTCTATGTATAATTTGGAGCATATGAGGAATCCATTGCAAAAACAGTTGTATAATAGAGACCATCGCCTCTGGCGCCATATCCCCTATATCATGATTGAGTTTCACTTGATTATAGTTATGTAATTGAGGGATTTTGTTTTATAGTTTAAGGATAATTTTGTCATGTTACATGTTTAACAATTTAAATTAATAGAGTTAAATTTTTTGGATGAAAATGAAAATGGAAATTTTCTAAACCCTTAGGGAGCTAGATGTAAAAAATATTTTTTGGATGAAAACGACTAATATTAGTAAACCATATGGAGGAAAACAACAATTCACTCTAATGTTTTTTAAAAAAATCTTGATCTTCATCTTTTATCTCATCATCATCATTAAAGTGAATAGTAATCTATAGAGTTTGTTGGTATTACAAATAGACATCATGTTAATTCCCTTATGTTATTAACAAACACAATAAATCTTCAATCACTCACGATAGATAAAAATATAATCTTCTCATCGTACAAGATGTTTGTCATGTCACATCTCATTCTTCATTGGTATGGTGTTTAAAATATATTACTTTCAACAACCAACTATTTATATACATTATAAACATTGGATGTTAAAGCAAGGGGTATGTTTAGAAAAGAGTTTTGAGGGTGACCGTGTGTTGAATCAAGGATGAAACTACCGAAAGCTCAGGATTTCAGCATTGGCCATCGACTGCATAAACAGGCCAAGTGCTGAACTCAGTATTTCTTCATTGGCCATCGACTGCATAAACAGGCCAAGTGCTGAACTCAGTATTTCTTCATTGGCTATCAACTTACGAATCAAGCCAAGTGCAGAATTCACTTCCAAAAGGTATGTGCTGAATGATTATTGAATAACGTATACCAAAGCAACTGCTAATCTACATATGCTGAATGTCTGCTGATCAGCATATTCTGATCAACTGCTGATCAGTAGTGAACTCCATGAGCTACCGATCGACTACTACATAGAACAAGCATATCTCTACCGACGGCTGCTATGTTCTACCTTTTACCAACAACATAGTACAATAGCTGCCAACTCCAATACACAGATTACCTGTTGTACTATTATATTTGAACATAGACAAGTTTATTCTTTTTGTTTAGTATAAAAGTACTTATACTTATATAGTAGAGGCAAACTTCTAAGTCATTTGATTGTATCAGCCGAATTATAAAATTCATATGAAACACATTAATCAAGTGAATAATTTGAAATAACTTATTATGTATTTATCTTTACTCAATGTATTTATGTTGTGATAGTAAGTAACTAACTTAGATTTCGTAATTGTTAGTTACTGATCTTGGAAGAAGTTCTTGTTTGTCTAAACCAACCCGATTCAAAAAGTGGTATCAGAGCTTAAGCTCTAGAATAGCTTGAAATCAGTTTCAACAAATCACTTGTTTTCTTCTTTTGATCACATTATAAAACACCACCTTTTCTCATATCTCTCTACCCTTTCAAAATGACTACTGCAGCCACTTCTAATAAACATGATTTGGAGAATGGGACTTGAACCAAAACTCCCATGTTTACTCCAAATGACTATGATACCTGGAAAATCCACATAGAGGATTTCATATGGAATCAAGACATAAGACTTTGGCTATCTATTATGATTAGACCATATGTCCCCATGGTCCAAGCTGCTGGTGAAGGTGGAGCCATGATTCCTAAAGATCCTACAAAGTACTCAGTTGAAGATCTGAAGAAAATAGATGTGGATTCAAAGTCTCTGTGACCGATCAGAATGAGTATACCCAACACCATCATGCATGGCTTCAAGAAATTCACAACTGCCCAAAAGTTATAGGAAGCTTTGAAAGCCAGATTTGAAGGAATAGAGGACATGAAGGAAAACAAAAGAGATGTCTTGAAATAGAAGTTTAAAACTTTTGGTTTCATAAGGGAGAAACCATAACTGTTACATATCCTAGCTATGTAGAACTCTTTGACTCTCTAAATGAAGCTGGAGTGAGGATGGAGAATAATTATATTCTCATAAAGTTCTTAAGATCTTTACCAAAGACACAGACAGTCCTAATATGTCCATCAGAAGAAATAAGAATCTAAAGACAATGAGTATTAAGGAGTTACACGAGATCCTTAGTGCTTATCAAATGGAGATGGATGCAAATGAAGAATCCCTGGGCATATCTTCAAACTCCTCAAATTCATCATATCTCATGGCCCCTATATATGCGCTAGTTTATTATCACTCCCACTCCAAAATCTATCAAACTCCCACGGTGACTCATCAAGCACCAATGATCACCTACCCTGAATCTCTAACTGCTGAGTCGTAATCATCACCATCATTCTGCAGATGAAATCAGCCAGCCTCATCATCCTCTTCATAATCATATCCGATAAACTCTACTTTCATTAGTGATCAAGCCAATTTCTTTCAACTCTCTAAAGATGATCTAGAGTGTATTCATCCAGATGTCGTTGAAGGAATGGATATCAACTACGAGATAGCCATGATATCTTTTAGGGCCAAAGAGTTTCAACAGAGAACTGGAAGAAAATTCCTGAAGTGGAGAAGATTTGGATTTGGGATTGATAAAAGCAAGGTGAAGTGTTTCAATTGCAACCAACTGAGACACTTTCCTAAGGATGAAAATCACTAAAGTCTAACCCATCTCCTCCAAGCTCATCAAATCATAAACAATACTAAACTCATCAAGGCACTTCCTCCTCATTCAACTAAAGAAATACAACAGTTATAACCTCAGGAAAAGAGGTGATTGATTGGAGCTTCCAAGTAGAAGAATGTAAAACCCATCAACAATGTACGGATGGCTAGAAACTCAACCGCCATAGTTTAGGTTACATTTGAACCATGTTGTACCCCTAAATGTATAGTTATGGTCAATATGTACAAAAATCACAATTTGGATCTCATAAAAGATATAGAATCAATCAAACTTCTTAAAAAAGATTTTAAGCAAACTTACCAAGCTCAAAAAGATAAATTAATAGAGGTGGAAAGAATTATTTCATAACTAAAACATGAAAAACCAATGTAAGGTTTATATAGAGCCTGATGCAACCAAAGAAACCAAACGGCTTCCAGTATGCACGCACCAAGTACCAAGTAGAACTGCTACGGAAGTTTTATACTTCGCATGAGAAATATGCTAAGTACAAAATCTTCCAAAGCTAAAATTCATGTAGAAGCTTTATACTCTACACAAGAAATATTCTATGTATAAAGTCTTCCGAAGCCAAAGACCAAATCTTCCGAAGCCAAAGATGAAGTCTTCCGAAGCTTCAAAGACAAAGTCTTCTGAATCCAAATAAAGTGAAGACTGATTTCTTCTGAAGACTTAAAAGAACATGCTTTTCTCAGATGTACTTTTACAAAAGCTGACCCATATTCTGTTGCAACTCTCAAGACTTACCAACTTGCATAAGTTGGTGAAAAGGTCTATGCTTTTGTAACTGTACGTTAAGGTCTTTGTCTTTAACTTTCTACTTTATGTACTTTTATCCTTTTTGTATTATATTAGGATGTGAGCTATGGCATGTCATAGTCACTAGTCAAAAGGCAATCTACCTTTTGACTATACATTTATTTTGTTGTCTTTCAATGTTCCAACTGGCTTTCCTAGTATGGTCGATTGTAAGGTGTAGTATAAAGTACCTTAATGTCTTGTAACTTATCTTTACACATTGTAGCTCTTGTAAGAGAACTTGAGATTAATATACATAATCCGTGAAAACCTTATTTATATTGTTGTTAAGTTATGTCTCTTTATTTACTTGTGTTCTTTACATCTTACTCTTAAACCCCGGTTCCCTATTTGATTTGTCAAGTGCTCTAACACTCTCCTCATTATGAGGCTAATTACATTGACCATCCCTTAACTGGTTCTTCAATTGGTATCAGAGCATTCTAGGTTCTTGATTGTAAGATCTCACATTCTTAAATCTCCTCAGTTCTCACAAAACACTTAACATCTCAATGACAACATCCAAGGCTGATATGGGAACCGATACCATGGTAAAGTCCCCACTGATCACTCATGATGATTTTGATACTTGGTGCCTAAGAATGGAAGGCTTCATCAAGTCATAAGATAGTAGGATGTGGGAGTCTATTACTGAAGGACCTTACTTTCAATGCACCTCTTCAGCTGCTGCTGGAGGTGGGATGATTCCAAAGGAGGTGGCAGACTATTTTGAAGAAGATAGAAAAAGAATAGATATAGATTAGAAAGCCATGAGTGCCCTCCAAACTGCCCTTCCAAGTGCCAAATACAGAGGCTTCAAGAAGTGCAAAACTACCAAGCAGCTCTGGGATGTATTGAAGCTGATGTATGAAGGTTCTTCTGATGCCAAAGAAAACTAGAAGCATCTTTTTAAGCATCAGTTTGAGAATTTCACATTCAAAGCAGGTGAAATTATGACTCAAAAATAGTTCAGGTATGTTGAGATTGTGGATACTCCGATGGATGTTGGAGTAAAAGTGGAGAATATGGATATTGTAAGAAAGTTCATGTCCTCCCTTCCTAGACAATGGAGACACTATTGTATCGTTATTAAGAGGACTGAAAATCTCAAGTCCCTCACTCTCACTGAGTTATATGGCATACTCAGTGGTTACTAGATGGAGATTAACATGCAAACCCATCTGGTAACTTTAACAATCAATAGAGTTCTGCTCTTCATGTGGTTGAAAGAGATTGCAGAGAACCACAACACCATTTCATCTCTTATCCTGACAACTCACCCAAGGGACCTTTCATCACCTTCCCTGAGACACCAAAGGAGAGCTACATCCAAGGAAGCCCATTCCTTTATGTCACATGATGAAAGCATAGGCAACTTTCTCTTCCCTCTTGAAGACTTGGGGTGCATCCATCTAGATGACCTGGAGTACATGGAGATAGTTCAACAAATGTCTCTTCTCACTCACAGAGCTAAGTAGTTCTACAAGAGGATAGGGAGAAAGTTTCCTAGCAATGTATCTAGTGGAACGTTTGGGCTGGATAAAAGAAAAGTGAAGTGTTACAACTATAACCAAATGGGCCACTTTGCTAGGGAGTGAAAGGTACACAGGACAAATGGTGGCCAAGCACAACCTAAGCCAAACTACACTGATGAAGCTTCACACACTGAGAAGCCCAAGCAGCAAGCTATAGTTGCTATTGAAGAAGGAGTCTTTGACTGGAGCTTCCAGGTAGATGATGTATCACCAAACCAAGCACTGAAGGCAGATTTGGATGAAGCCAAGGTATTGGAACATCTTTGTACCCAAGAATGCATTGCTAAAGTAAATAGATATAGGTCCTATAACTTAGAAATGAGATCTGATCTTGAGTCTTTAAACATATTAAAATCTGATTTCAAAAGAGCTGAAAATGAGCATAAATTAAAAATAGAAGACTTAAAGAAAACCATTTCAACTCTTAAACATGAGCATACCAACTACAAGACTCAAATCAAAAATCATATTACTAAGTTAACTAAGTGCCAGGCTAAGCTAGTGATCAGCAAAGCCAAGGCAGAGAAGCATGATCTTGAAGAAGAGACCTTCAAGAACATCATATCCTCAACCCTACAGGCTAAGCTAGTGATTAGCAAAACCAAGGCAGAGAAGCATGTTCTTGAAGAAGAGACCTTTAAGAACATCATATCCTCAACCCTACATTCCAATGTGTGTTATCATAATAAGCAGTGACTAGGATCTACTAAGATAGCTCGTCCACACACTCTATTATCTGTATGATCTCCAAGGTGTGAAAATAGTCAAGATGAGCTACCATCCATAGATCCTAGTGATGAAGAGGATGAAGAGTAGGTAGTGAAGGATGGATTTGGGAAGAGTGAGGAAGATCTTCCTACCACAAGGGTCACTACACTACTGAGGAGAGGAAGAAGTCAGGGATGACTAAGTCAAAGAGGAAGAACTTGATCCGAGCAGTAAAGAGGAGATCAAAGAGGGCTTAGGATATCATGGCCACCTTTAACTCCAAGAAAAAACAAGTCTTTATCTCTGCAGGTTTTGAAGTGGTAAAGACTGAGTACACAACTTTGAACTCTAGTACTAACAGTTCAAGTACATGTTCAACTCATCCCTATTAAGGAGTGAAGACTGATCAGCTGTGTAACAATGCTACACATCATGAACCATTCACCTCCAAAGGCAACTTCACCTTAGAAGGTATGTCACAACATCATCAAAGATGGGGATGGAGATGGAAAGTGATTAAACTCAGTCTTTCATTCACAAGAAAACTCTCAGAAGAAAGCAATTTGACTGCATTTTGTGTGGCCGTACTTCTCATCTGGCTAAGGATTGCATCTACAATCCTAAAAGCATTGTCAACATAGCAAAGAAGAAGACTTCTGAGAAGAACAAGAAGAAGAAAGCTTCGAAAGAAATCAGTGTTTCTTTCAGAAGCTCCAAAATGAAACTGAAGACAAGTGAAAAATTGCCTTCGGAAGAAAATTTGGTCTCGAAAGAAAAGAGTGACGACAAGTGAAAAATTGCCTTCGGAAGAAAATTTGGTCTCGAAAGAAAAGAGTGCTTCCAAAGCACTAAAGCTTGCTAAAGTGAAAGCAAGATCTTCCGAAGGGTCAGTTTAAGAAGCTTCTGAAGCTTTGAAGGTCAAGTCTAATCTTCCAAAGATGGTGTGGAAGATAAAGGAAGACCATGTGAGAATTCTTCATCTACAATACAAGTGATCCCCATAGTCTCAGTATAGGATCAATTACTCTTTCATTGTCTTAAGTTTATTTTGAAGAGCCCAATACCAATGAGGCTTGGGTTTCCAAATGTAACTAATTCTCTTTTTATTATGTAGGAATAGCTGAAGACCAAAATAAATGTATGGATCATTGATAGTGGCTGTTCCAGGAACATGGTAGACAATGGATCCTTGCTTTAGAATTTTAAGAAAACTGATGAAGGACCAATTGCTTTTGGATGAGATGCTGGTGGTTATATTACCGGAAGGGGCAGGGTCACAAATGGTAAGCTCAGCATGGAAAAGCTAAACATTATTAAGGAGCTTGGGTACAAGAGACACAACATGCTCTTTACTAAGCATGAGTGCATTGTTCTCAAGCCTGGGGTGGTCATTCCTTAAGAGCATATCCTGCTTAAAGCACCCCCAAAAAGCGAACATGTACATAATGGATTTGCAGGAAACATCCCCCTCACGAGAAGTTTCTTCCTTTCTATTTAAGGCCAATAGTGATGAGTCTTTCATTTGGCATAAAAGGATGTGCCATGTAAACTTTAAGAACATGAATAAACTAATTATTTGGATGTCCATGCACCATCTTGAATACCAAAGATCAAGTAGCCAAGTTTGTTGAGAAATCAAATGACGGACACTTCATTGGATACTCCTCTCAAGCTAAGGCTTATAGAGTATACAATCTCAGAACTAGAGTAGTTGAAGAATCAGCCAATGTGATCTTCAATGAGCACACACCCTGTAGGAAAGGTTCTGTTCCTGACTGGGTATTTGATCTTGATTTAGTTACCAACTATTTTAACAAATCTTGGGAAGATATTTTAGGATCAACTGGTAACACATCAACAGATGATCCTGACCTAAAGATTTTAGCTAAGAACACCAAGATAGACTACATCTTCAATTCCAGTTGTAACTAACCCTACAAGTGAAGTTCCTATCAGCACAACAATTACAAATCTTGCTCATACATATTAAGTGCCTGAAAATTCTAGCTCCCAGGCATAAAATACAGATGCAGGAACTTCCAACGTAGGAGGCAACGGTAGTGGTGATAGTGATCAAGAATTTCTTGATGCTGATAACCACTCCATTGATGACAACATCAATGATATCACACATTCATTGGATCAAGATTCTCTTGATAAGTGTACTGATGTGGTGGAAGACACTTAATTGCCAGATCTAAACTTTTTAAATTTACATTTGTCTAAACAACTTGCTGTGATCCCTCAACTTAGGATCCACAAGTCACACCACACCACAACATCATTAGAGATGTTGACAAGGTGGTGAGAACAAGGGGACAAACCCATGACAAAAATGTTTGTCTACACTCTTGTTTCTTGTCCCGGATAGAGCCAAAGAAAGTTGATAAGGCTTCCAAGGATGGAAGTTGGGTTGAAGCAATGCAAGAGGAGCTGCTTCAATTCAAAAGACAAAAGGTTTGGAACCTATGTCCTCTTCCTTATGGGAAGACTATCATTGGTACCAAATGGGTGTTTAGAAATAAGAAAGATGATAGAGGACTTGCCATCAAGAATAAGGCAAGACTGGTTATTCAAGGGTACACACAAGAAGAAGGAATTTATTACACTGACATTTTTGCTCCTATAGCAAGACTTGAAGATGTTAGGATATTCCTTGTGTTTGCTGCATCCAAGGACTTCAAGGTCTACCAACTTGATGTCAAGTGTGCATTTTTATATGGGGGTGATTGATGAAGAGGTGTATGTCAAACAACCACTAGCTTTGTAGACCCAGATCATCTTGATTATGTTTGCAAGCTTGATAAAGCTCTTTATAGACTGCAACAAGCTCCAAGGAAGTGGTATGAGATATATATCTCAGTATATCTATCAACATGAACACAAGAGGGGTACTATAGATGGAACTCTCTTCATCAAAGGAACAGGAAATGACTTGATGTTGGTTCAAGTATATATAGATGACTTTATCTTTTGGTTAACTAATCCAAAGCTCTACGAAAACTTTGAGAAGCTGATGAAGAATAGATTTGAAGTAAGTGCAATTGGAGAACTTAATTTCTTTTTAGGAATTCAAGTGAAGAAAATTAACAATGGCATCTTCATAAGTCAGTCAAAGTATGTACAAGAAATACTTACAAGATTCAACATTACTAAATGTAAGGGGCAAAGACACCCATAGCCAGAAACCACTCCCTTGGGGGAGTGTGTAGATGAACATCTTTACAGGGCAATGCTTGGGTCTTTTAGGCATCTTACAGCTAGCAGGCCTGATATTATGTTTGCTACATGTATATGTGCAAAATATCAAGCCAACCCCAAGATGTCACACCTAGTTGTTGTCAAAAGAATTCTTAGATATCTCAAAGGTGCTCCTAAGCTAGGACTTTGGTATCCAAAGAACTCTGACTTGAATCTGTATGCCTATACAGATAGTAACTGTGGTGGTTACAACATGATTGCAAAGTCCACATCTGGGGTATGTCAATTCCTTGGTGGAAGGGTAGTCTCATGGCAATGTAAGAAACAATCCTGTGTATCTGCATCAACTGCTGAAGCTTAATACATTGCTGCAGCAAGCTGCTATGCTCAAGTACTTTGGAATCAGAATCAGATGCTGGACTATGGATACAACTTCAAAGAGACTCCCATCTACATAGGCAACAGTGTTATCTCTATCACAGAGAATCCTATGCAGCGCTCAATGATGAAACACATCAACATTAGGTATCATCTAATTAGAGATAATCATGAAAAAGGGTTGATAAAACAAGTCAAGGTTGACACAAATGAACAATATGCTGATCTGTTCACAAAAATATTTAATGAACAGAGATTTAAATATCTAATATCAGCTATTGGGATGATTAACCATGGATAGATTTTCTTAAAACTTGATCTATATTATTTCTAAAAGGAAGAGTGTGTCCTAAGTTGTCTAAATTAATCACCTATATAAGCCCAGTTATCTTAGGAGAAACTTTTTAAAATGATGTTCCTTAGCATTTTGAAAAAATCATGAAGTGTATTTTCCTTCGGAAGATATTAACATTGCCTTCAGAAGAATTTTAAGTCTTCAAAACAAATAACTGCTTAAAGGAGATTTACCTTCGGAAGAAATGCAATATTTCTTCCGAAGCCAAAATGTGCTTCTAAGTACTTATATGTATTTCAAAAACAAATTTCTTCTGAAAGCAATATCTTCCAAGACTAAATACTCTTTGGAAGAGAATTTCTTAAGTAAATTTTCTTCCGAAACCATTTTTTTCACAAAGCTTAGGAATATCTTCCTAAGTCAAAATTGGCTTTGGAAGATTTTCACAAATCTTCCGAAGATAAATTACCTTCGGAAAAATCTCAACTTCCAATACCTTTTTGGGCACTTTATCACAGGTGGGACCGACATTCAGACTTTAAAGTTTATCCTTTTACATTAACTTTGTCTCAAGTCCATTTCATATAAATATACCCAACGGTTGCCCCCTCTTTCACTTTCATCTTCATTTGCGATCTTTCTAAACCTCAAATCCCACTCACCGCCTTTGTTCCTATCTTGCTTCACTTTAAAGCTAGCATAAATATCCAACCTCAACTGTAGAAACCATCCATATTTCTCCATGCAGCTTCACAGGCAACATAATCAGGTGGCTCTGTTAAACTCTGAGAAAGATCAAAGTTTCTTAGAGGTTTGTCACTTTTTCACTCTCAAAATACTTCACTACCATTACCATTATTCCTCCACTTTATGAGGATCATCTTTTGGATTTTTGGAGGACCTGCCAAGAGGTCACCATGGACGGGGAGAAGGCACTGTCTGCCACAGTGCAAATGAAAATGTTCATCACTTCAGCCTCCATTAACTCACACTTACAGCTGGATGATGAAGAAGGTGAAGTGTCCTTTCCAAAATCTACTTTAAATCATTCTTTTGAGCTGATGGGATATGAAGGGGACTTCTCAGTTAGAACTATCAAGAAAGGGAAGGTTTCCTCTCAATGAAGTACCTCCTACATGTTATTATTCAAAGTTTGTCAAATATGGAGAATGGAACCAAATTCTAGAGGAACTCTCCTTCATAGTTCATAGAATGATACATGGGGTCAAGTTCAGGTATTCTTAATTTGTATATACTAATTTTCTTGCAAACTTGGACTCCTTAGAGTATTACATGTTTCCTAAATATGTCGAGCACATTCTCAACTATGAACTAGGCTCACAGTTAAGGGGAACAGGTAATGTTCTTAAATTGGGACAGATGAGGCCCGACATCTTCCAAATAATAAGAAAGTCTATTGTGGGCTTCTCAGGGGTAGAAATAGCCCTAGTCCCAAAAATTATTAAAGCTCATTACTCAAGGTGACAACCTAGTAGCACCAGCTAGTGTTGAACTCACACCTTCCACTTCAACACCACCCACACAGCCAAAAACTACCAAAGAAGATCCAAACAAACCCTTGCACATGTTATTCAACTTGTGCAGGCACCCATATCACCACCCATACAGGAAGAAGTGGACACTGGAGCTCCCACTTCTCGTGAGGAGCAAACCACTCCCATCTCACCAAGAATCAACCATGGTTCCTCATGCTCAGGCTGATGAGCTCATGACCCAACAAGCCTTATGCCTTCACTCAGAGTCTCAACACTCTAGTGAACAGCCTTCAGGAGAAACTTACCATCCCCAGCCTCTAGACTTAAATCAACCCATGCCCAGCCTAGAATTCTATGATGATGAAGATATAGCACTTAATGAGTATCATCAGTCTCTCTTCTCCTTCCCTGCTCAAAGAGAGATGATTACTCATGTGTCCCCTATATCAAGCCCATATCATCCACCCCCAACTGAGGTGGATCTTCCTGAACCTCTTCAGGAGATCCATATGGAAGAGGCTCTCACTTCTGAAAGTGATTACATCATTATCACCTCAATCATGGCAACCCAGCCCATTGACACTTCAACTGAAGCCGTCAGTGAGCAGGGGAAAACCAGCAGCCAAGAACAAGAAGCTGGTGATGAGGAAGAAGACTTAGGTCCAATTTTCTCATCCCTAATGATTCGTCTACTAAAGATGAGGGAATTCTTTGACTAAAGGTGCAAATTTTGTCTAAAACATGCACCTATTTAGTCTCCAAGGTTAGTCACTTGGAATCTCAAGTGACTACCTTGCAAAGAAGGGTCAATAATCAACAACTTGTGATTTTTGATCTCAAGGAACAACTAGTTAGGAGACCCCTCAGAAGGATTCAACCAGAAACACAAGAACCTGAGGATGTAATTGACATAACCTCCTGCTCACATATGCAAGTAGGTTATGCTACCAAAAAGGGGGAGGTAGTTGTTACAATCACAGAACCTAGGAGTCCTTCTCAGAGTATGGACATTGAGGACTCACCAACCTCACATGCAATTGTCCAGACTCAGAAACCTCCTCAAATTCACATTGATGTAGAGTCACTTATCCGAAGTTTATTTGAGGAGGGTACACCAAGGGCAATGTCATACCCACCTTTTAGAGCTGCAAATTAAATAAGAGGTATGATGCTGAAAGAAGAGTGCTCATATTGCATAGAGTTCAAGGACAACAAGAGGTCTTCAATTTCTAGACCTTGAACAACTATGGAAGCCTTTCTCTACTCAATATGCCACTTGCCAACCCAAGTCAAAACAGTCAAGCTGGCATATTGGCTGAGAAAATTCAAGGGAGGATCATGGAAGAACTCAGACATAGAAGAAGACAATTGCATGAAGACAATGTCATTGGTCAACTGGATGTTGAGGTGGACCATAAGATTAGCTTCGAAGGGGAAACCTTGACTGAAGGCCTAGTGACTGAACATGTGAGCATTGTTACAAAGTCAAGCACTTCAACAACATCATGCACCCTTAGTGAGGCACCAATTGGTGATGGTGCTTCATAAACTCTCTTTGGCCAGAGCCTGACTGCTAAATCAGCCAATAAAGGCCAAAGCTCTCTCCATCCTAAGTCTTCAAGGCCTGTGAGTGACAAAGGGAAAAAGAAACTGATTCCTAAGGAGATTTAGGAGGAGGAAAAAGAGAGGATGAGGAAGCTAAGGGGGGAGAGTTCAGCTGGTTCCTCAAGCTTCATGGAACCTACAATCAGTACAGCCCCAAGCCAAACACACAAAATGATGAGTTGAGGGCTGCCAGATTGAACTATTTGGGAACCAAGAACTACAATATTGATGAGCGCATCTCTCTTCCCTTAGAAGAGTTAAAAGAACTGGTAGACTTAGAGCTAACCAAAGAGAGAAAGGAGGCATAGGATGCAGAGTTGCTCCTCAGAGTCAAAGTAGAAAGAAGGCAAAAGAGACTATACAAGGATGTTCATCCTCTCTCCCTAATTCATGAAAGCCCTGAAAGAGAGACTATGCACCTTAGGTAGACAAAGAAGCTGATAGACAAAACATGATCAACTACCTGAGTGCCACAGGTCCCTACCAGGCATCTGCACTTCTTCCCCTCTCTTTTGAATACATTGAATTTGAGTACCTTAAGTAGCTTGAACTACAGTTTATAAATAAACAAAAAAGCTACTAAGAGAAAAATGAGGGACGAAGCTGCAAAGTCAAGGGCCATCATCCAAAAGAGCCAAAAGAAGTCTGTTGACAGACAAAAGACGATGAGCTTCTTGAAGCTGTATGCATTCCCTGGAAGGAGGCTTGGTCCAATGTCTCTATCCACTATGGATAAGCACATTAGGGTGATCAAGCAGAAAATTAAAAAGGGAGAGCTTGTGGACTTGCATTCTCCACCAAGCTAGCTCCTCCTGAGGTTGAGGTTAAGGTTGAGCCATAGACAACGTAACCTGGACCTTTAGCTATTTCACAGCCAATTTCATCTTCTGATCCATAGCAGGGTTCTACTCCCTTTCCTTCTGAACCTATGAGGTAAGAGGACCCACCCTGAGAGAAGCACAACAGAACATCATGGTACTCAAGACCAGCCCTCTTAGTTAAACACCCTAAAATGGAAGAAAAGGATGGATGAAAAGAAAGTATTCAAGAAGAATAAGTCATCAACTTATAGACCTCAAGATGTGTCAGAACATCCTGAGGAGCTGCAACAAGAAGCTGATCAACTAACTCCCACCACAGTATAGCCACTTGCAGCTGGAAGACCCATCCTATTTTAGACTTTTGTTGCTAATCCAGACAGATGGTATGCTATTAGAGATCAAGGCGGTCAGGATGTCTACTTCTGGCAAGACATACTTGATCTACGGCTGTATAATCTATGTCATATGAGAAGATATTATGAAAGTCTGAGGGATCCTAACCAAGTGATGAAGAAAGGAATGTCCTTCATCCTAATGAGGATGATCAACTAAAGATCAATCTTCTTAGTTTTGGTACCATCATCCTAGGGGGAGTTTGTAAGGTTTATATAGAGCCTGATGCAACCAAAGCAACCAAATGGCTTCATGCATGTATGAACCAAGTACCAAGTAGAACTGCAACGGAAGTTTTATACTTTGCATGAGATTTATGCTAAGTATAAAATCTTCCGAAGCTAAAAGTTCATGCGGAAGCTTTATACTCTGCATAAGAAATAGTCTAAGTGTAAAGTCTTTTGAAGCCAAAGACCAAATCTTCCGAAGGCAAAGATGAAGTCTTCCGAAGCTTCAAAGACAAAGTCTTCTGAAGCCAAATGAAGTGAAGACTGATTTTTTCTGAAGACTTAGAAGAACATGCTTTTCTATGATGTACTTTTACAAAAGCTGACCAACATTCCGGTGCAACTCTAAAGACTCACCAACTTGCATAAGTTGGTGAAAAGTTCCATGCTTTTATAACTGTACATTAAGGTCTTTGTTTGCAACTTTCTACTTTATGTACTTTTATCATTTTTGTATTATATTAGGATATGGGCTATGGCATGTCATAGTCACTAGTCAGAAGGCAATCTACCTTTTGACTCTACATTGATTTTGTTGTCTATTAATGTTCCAACTGGCTTTCCAAGTATGGCTGGTTGTATGGTGAAGTATAAAGTATCTCAATGTCTTGTAACTTATCTTTGTGCATTTTAACTCTTGTAAGAGAACTTGAGATTAATATACATCATCCTTGAAAACCTTATATATATTGTTATTAAGTTCTATCTCTTTACTTACTTATGTTCTTTGCATATTACTCTTAAAGCCCGATTCCCTATTTGATTTGTTAAGTGCTCTAACACTCTCCTCATTGTGAGACTGTATGTATTGACCATCCCTTAACCGGTCCTGCAATCAATTTAAAGACCTAAATTGATAACCTCTTGAGTAGATTAAAATCAGCATAAGGTGATTAAGCCATAGCTAAAATCAGTGCTAATAAACACGATGTTCAAACTGAAAAGTTTGAAAAATTACTTGCATTTTGTAACACTCTAATCAAATACCACATCAGCCATGGAGAGGTTAGATTCCTGGATTATCAACGTGTTTAAGGCGTATTGGCTGTGCACAGTTTAGCGTGCTCAGGTGGTAGCAATCCAAGGATGAGTGACCTCCCTAGGAAATTTTCATCCGGGCAACCAAAAGCAAATCCGAGAGCTCCTTGTGCGCAAAGCACACAATATTGGTGGTGTGTGAGGTCAGATGTTATAAAATGGTATCAAAGCAACCCTATTCCATTCGGGATGGTGGGGCAAACCTCATCAAGAATGGTGAGTCCTCGGGGTGTTTAGAGTGACACCTTAGGCAAATCCCACATCCACAGATGGGATGGTGGGGCAAACCTCATCAAGGATGATGAGTAAAAAACGGGTGGTGTTTGTAACACTCTAGGCAAATCCCACATCGGTCGTGGACAGGAGAGATTCCTGGTTCATAAGGAATTTCCTTCCTCTAACATAAGCATTGTTGGCGTATTGGCTGTGAATGAGAGGATAACTCCACAGTTAAGTGTGCTCAGGTGGCAGCAATCCAGGGATGGGTGACCTCCCTGTGTGAGGCCAGATGTTACACATTTACTAAAAACATCCAAAAGTTGTATCAAACCACGACATGTTTAGGGTAATTCTGTAGAACCTCCAACGACATACACTCACATAAACATCCCTAGGTGCAGTCTTGAGGTAAAAAAGCAAGTCTCTGCCAAACCTATCCATACAAAGACATTTGCTAAAAGGATTAAGATAGTAGAAGAGGAAAATGATGGAAAGGTTGTGGATATAGATGAAAAGGAAGAGAAGAAAGAAAAGGAGAAGGATGAGAAAAAGAAGGAGAAGGATAGAAGGAAAGAAGATCTGAAGGCAAAATCAAAACATAATGTGATTAAAAAGATAAAATTTGTAAAATAAAAAGTCATATTCTGAATCACATCAGTTATCTACCGAGGCAGATTCTTCTACTAAAACAAAGCTTCAATCAAATCATCGCTGTAACAAGAAGAACCACACTCGAAGTTGTTGTGCTAGAACCTCAGATTCTTTAGAAGTGAGACCCAAACCATACATTCAAAAGTCTATTTTTAAAGCAGTTGAAACTTATAACAAGAGGTTTACAAAGAAGAAGATAGACTCATCCACTCATGATGATCAAAAGAAGAACAAGAAGATGAGTGGAACCAAGGGAGGGAAGACTGAAAAGATGAAGTAGGAGCTATAAGAGATTAGGCATATGCTAAAGTCAGTAAAGTAGAAGATAAAAAACACATGCCTAATGAAAGCATCTCAGCACCTAGTTTGATCAATTAGATTAGATTTGCAGCGGAATTAGAACACGAGTTAGACAAATTCAAACAAGAACACAATAGATTTATCAATGTAACAATACGATTATATAATGAGAGAGAGTTTCTACACAAAAGATGTATTTCATTCAATATATGCTTCGACAACATTACAATTAGGTCATCTTTCCTTTTATAGGGAAAGATGACATCAGCTGATGTCACTTGACACTGACATCTAACTGTTATTTAACAAACTACTAAAAGTAGACTAAACTACTGAAGAGTTAACACAACTACTGAAAATGTCAAACAGCTGACATCTTCTTACAAAAATACTCAAGTGTTAACTCACTACAACTACTGATAAGAAACTACTGAAACTACAACGACTGAAGAACATGCTCTTCAGTTGTTTTACAAGTACTGAAATACAAAAGAAACTACTGAAAAGAAAAGACTAAAAGGAAACCATCACAACAACTGAA
>BJCO01362830.1:0-12609 GCA_018326465.1 Flaveria floridana
CGTTAAGGCGAAGAATATTTTTAATAACAAATTTGTTACATCCTGCGATTCTAACTATTAACGAACGTGATTTCAAGCATTTGACTTGTTTGATCAAATTTCATTCAATCAATCCAAGTTTTATTTCCCCAATCTTCCAAATAAAATCATCAATTCAATAGCACAAAATCAAACCCTAACTAGATTGTTAAGACCAACAAGAACTCGTTAAACTTGATTATCATATGCTCATTTTCGTATATTATATTCTTATTCAAGTCAACATCTACATGTTCAATTGATAACCTCTCACTCAATCGCTCAAATTATCCATAATCTATGCCGATCTCCTTCGCTTCTTGTTCATTTCTTCTGATTCCACTATGTCTCCATCGGCTATGGCGATCTTCATAGCCCCATCACCACCAATTTCGAACCAATTTCATAAACTTAACATTCATCGGCAATCCCCCTTTTGTAGTCCATCTTTTCTTCCCTTAAACTTGAAAAGATCCGATATTGCTTATCGTAATTCTGTTAGACTTCATAAAACGATGGCAGCAGAGTCGATTAAGACTGGAATCGTTGATGGGAGTGATGAACTTATTAGTTCTGCTTTGGAACAAGAAGCTTTGATTGAGAATGATGGTGTGTCATTTCATCAAACAGCTGGTGGGCTTCACACTATTGTTAATCTTGTGGTTCGTATCGTTTCTTTCTTGATCATGAACTAATCTAATCTTTAGAAGTTGTTGGATTGTCTTTTCAATATTTTGACTTTTCGGTGTGAAATTGAAAATGTTCAAACCTCAGAATTGTTGTGGACTTTGATCTTTTGGAAATTTGGAGGTGGGTTTGTGAGCATATGCAATTTTATACAACAATTTCTACTAACTGAAGTTAATTAGCGATTATATCCATGTGATTTGGGTGGTACATTTGACATCTTGTTTACATGTGTTTTCTTGGCCAAATTAGTATTAGTATTGTTCTTCATGTTTTTAAATGGCTTATTCTTATGGTTTGGTGAAATGCATTGAACTGTTGCAGAGTAAATGGATTGTTGCTGCAACTTTTGGTGTATTGCTTCTGTTGAGGCATGATGCTCTTGCATTTTGGGCTGCAATGGGGTCTGTGTTAAATATGCTGCTATCGGTCACTTTAAAGCGGATTTTGAAACAAGAACGACCTGCATCTAGAGTGAGTTCAGGTCATGGGATGCCATCGTCTCATGCTCAATCAATCTTTTACACCATTGCATTTGTTATCCTTTCAGGTAATATTCTTTTCAACTCGTTCATGTTCAAACTGACATTGTGATTACTGTTTTTTGTCTTTACTAGTTACTCTAAATTTCAGTGTGTTACATAATGTCTTTGTGATGCTTGTTATGACAGTGGTCGAATGGCTAGGATTCAGTGCAGTTACCGCTATCCTTGGCATGTTTGCTGTAGCAATTGGCTCTTATTTTGTATGTTCACATTTACTCTTCTTGTTAGTTTTTCATCATTCTAAATAGATGTAGCATTCGACCAAACTATATGCAAATGGGTCAATTTGGATCCTTAGTTTATCGATAACTGGTCTGCAGTGCAGAATAGAAAATACTAGCTATAATCGAGGAATGCCAAAATGGTTGAAATTGTCAAATACTTGCAACTTAGTGGTTTGTCTCTTAACCAATTTTGACTTATATGTCAACCTGCAGGCCCAAGTGTTTTCCACCTGAATAAAGTATCTTGGCAAGTCTAGCCAAGAATAAAGTATCTTGGCAAGTCTAGCCAAGTAGGCCAATTAAATAAATGATAAAGACTGAGTTATAGGATTTTTTACTTGCATACAGTAACAAAATTATATATGAATCGTATATTCACTTGACTTGGTAAGTTTTTTTTTTTTTTTTTTTTTTGTTATTTTTTTCTCATATAGATCTTGAAAATCATGATCAAATTTGTTAAACCCTTTCTGTTGGATTAAGGGTGGTGTTTAGATGTTCATTGTTAAAATGATTACTTTGATTAGACTTGTCACTATGGTGGTGTTTAGATGGGTCGTTCGCTATTTTACTAAAAAATAAGGAGAAAAATGCTAAAATACGTATGATTCGTTTTTATACAACAATGATAATGTTTTGACATCAAATGATTAAAGTTAAGAGACATATTAGTAATATACTACAATGATTCCGTTTTATATAGCAGAAATACGTATTTTGTATCTAATTGAGAATGTTTTGACATCAAATGATTTAAGATTCTGAATTTATTATCTATGCAGTCATGGCTACGAGTGTCACAACGTTATCACACTACTATCCAAGTTGTTGTGGGTGCAATCATGGGGTCTGTTTTTGCAGTCTTATGGTTTTGGGCATGGGAAGCAATTGTTCATAAAGCATACGACTCCAGTCTGTTGGTTAAAATCCTTGTTATTGTTGGAGCCACAAGTTTTACTTTAGGGTTTATTTCACATGTTATTCGCCATTGGTTGAAAGGTGAAGATTAATGATCTAATACATTTTATTGGTAGGTTGATTTGATGCAAATATTGTACTGTAGTCTAGCCATTTTCAGACTGTATGTCCCGTGAATACCTCAATAACTATTGCTTTTACATATGATTGCTATGTCTTAGTTGATATATACTTAAAACTACATTATTTGTTATAAAAAGTTACATACACCCCCTCTCCCTCCCCTCCTTGCAAATATTGAGATGTCCATCAAAAAAATACCTTGAACTTGAAAGAATCTGAAATAGTTTGTCGAAAATCTTTAAAACTCATGAACATAATCTTAGTGGGTTCGATTAAGACTGGGGCCAGTTTTGGTGACGGTGACACTGATGAACCTATGAGTGTTGCAGTTTCGGCTCTAGAACATGAAGCTTTGATTGATAATGATAGCGCTTCATTTCATCAAACAGCTGGTGGGCTACACACTCTTGTTAATCATTTGGTTGGTAGTGTTGTTAATTCTTTGGAAAGATGATCTTTCGACAGTTTGGTGTCCTAGACCCAAATTGGTATCCATATTTTCTCATGAACTGATTGCAGAATAATGTTATTGTAACTTATAGTAGATTCATTCTCTTGAGGCATGTGCTTTCACATTTTGGGCTGTGCTCAGGCATCTTTCGAATGTTATACCGTCGTTAGCTTTGCAGCAGAGTTTGAACAAGACCTGTCTCTAGACTAGGTTCAGGCCCCGAAATGCCATCTTCACATGCCCAAACCCTCTTTAACACTTACTATAATATTGTCGTGCAAGCAAAGTTTAATAACTTTCCTTTTTATTAATTACACTAAATGCAACTCAATTCGAGTTTGTAACTTATGCAGTCATGGCTTCGAGTGTCACAACGATACCACACTATTATTGATGCTATGTTGGTTAGGGTTGATGATATATAGTTTAAGTTGATGAATTTTGATTCACCTGAGACTCCTATATGTTTGGTATGTTTGTCTATTAATGCATGTATAATGTGAATGTAACTGTTGGGCTAATGAGGGTCAACACTTTTAGGTCTGAGACGATTTGTGGTTGTTACTACAAAGAGAAACTTGGTCAAGTGATTCTGCCTTTTAGAAATCCTGCAACACTCGAGACAAAGAACAGTTGGGCTCACCGTAGGGGGGTTCCTCTGTGATCCACCTCCTGCATGAGAATCAGTTCTCAGTAAGAGGAATGAAGTATTATGTTGAAGGGTTGTAGCTTAAGTGTGGATGCATACCTGGGTGTCTAAGGAGCTCTATTTATACTTG
Source organism: Flaveria floridana (assembly GCA_018326465.1). Classification (NCBI taxonomy): domain Eukaryota; kingdom Viridiplantae; phylum Streptophyta; class Magnoliopsida; order Asterales; family Asteraceae; genus Flaveria; species Flaveria floridana. The sequence continues at coordinate 3,746 of BJCO01362830.1, forward strand.
AAGGCATTCTATTACTAGAAGATCTTTTCTAAATGAGTGTTTCCTTATTTTGGTGGGCTGATCTTCCTTGTTTTGTCCTTCCTGTCCTGGTTTTAGGATATATGCCTACTTGGTGTAATGTGATGACTTTCGTTTACCATTCCTTTATCTGTCTTATCAATAGGTTTTGATTTTCCTAATTTGTGATGATTATAAAAAGTAACCATTTCTCTGGCTTATGTTTGGTTTACCCCTTTTTGGTCAGTCTCGATGTTTGGTTTACCACTTTCCTCCGACTTATGTGCCCTGCTTATGATATCCTCCTGATTAACCAAATCAGTTACTTTCTGACTAGCAATGTAGTTATTATCATGACTTTCGAGGGATCAGTATTTCAAATCATTTAAAGGTTGTAGGTGGCGATTTGACAAGATTCCTTTCATCTCCAATTCGGTGTTTTCGCGCCTTCCTTTATTTGCCCCATACTTTTCGACTTAACACATTCGTAAGGTTCTTCAAAACGCATCGATCAGGTATCTCTTCTTTCTTCTTCCCCCTTTTTATTTCGAATTTGGTAATGGCGAACCGCCATGACATCTCGTCCCGTAAGTGTAAGATTCCAGAGCAGGAGTTTTCCTCGTTTTGTTCTCGTTTTGTTCTCGTTTCAAAGTTGGGTCTGAGTTTTCTCCTGTTCTTCCTGGTTCGATGGATTCTGTATTAAATTGTCCGCGGGGGTCTGTTGCTCTGAATACTCGTTTTTTTCGAGTTTTCGAACCTTAGGCTTCCCCTGTCGGTTTTCTTTTTTAATGTTCTCTAGCATTATCAGGTAAGTATTTCTTAACTTGCACCGTTTGGTGTTAATAAGATTACTCAGTTTGAGATGTCCTATAAGGCTCTCGGTATCCCGTTGTCGGTTAGTTTATTCCGGCAGGTTTTTCAACTGGCGAAGAATGGTGATTGCTTCAATATCCAACGTCCAAAGGAACTGTCTTTCCAATGTGTTTATCTTTCAAATCCAACCATTAAAAGGTCGAAAAATCACTTCTTTTGGGTAGATAGTTCGATAGTCCCTTTTGTGATGCTGCTCCATGACCCTAAAGGGACATTGTTTGAATATCTTTTTCGTTCTCATTTCTTTGATCTTTCACACCATCAGAACCTCAGTACAAATTTAACTTGGATTTACCTCTACCTTGAAGGTGCCCTGGTACAGGCTGGTCTAAGTTTTGACTGAAATCACCTGGTACCCTTCAAGTTTTTTGACGACATAGGGTTGGTATGTGCTAGCCCTTTTTGGTTTCTTCATTTCTTTTATGATGCATTGCTTAAACTCCTTTATTCTTTCGTGCGTTGTTTTCTTTTGCAGATATGGGTTTGTTGTCTCTGATAGAATTAGTCTAATTCGAATGTGGAGGTTATGTCTCGACTAGTTTTGGCGGACAAGGATGAAGCCACTAGCATCCGTGCGAAGACTGCCTACTCTGGTGGTGAGTATCTTTCTATGTTCCCATCCGTGTCTGATGGGTCTTACCCAGCCCCTTAATTTGAGACTGACTTTGAGGCGCGTATTGAGAAGAAACTTGGTAAGAAGAAAGGAAAGGTGGTTGTTTCTATGGAAAAGGTAAAACGACTTTAGTGATACCATGTTCATTCACTGTCTTCTGGCCCACCCTTTATCTATTGCTTGCTCCCTTCCTGAGAAAGCCAAGTGTGTGGACGTAGCTGTCTACCCATCCTTGTCATCCTTATGGCGTTGCCCTTCTTAGTCCTGAAATGGTCAGTCTTTCCTTTGATCCAGACTTTGGTGTTATTAACAAGGATTTGTTTTTTGACCCTGTTGTGAGTAGTAAGATTATTAAGAATTTATGTACCCCTATCCAGAGGATTGCTACCAGCTTGCTTGACAATATCCTTGTTGAATAACCGAATGAATATCGCTTGGGCTGAGTTAGGGTCTCTTATATCTACTATTACCAATCGTTGGAAAGTGTGTGTTACCTATCGTGATCGTATGTGTACTAAGATGTCGATCATGGGTAATAAACTTGCTGATAATGGGCGAGCATCCTTTCAAAGTTTGAAGAATGGTAGGGACTGTTCGGCTGACTTAGAGAGGAACCTATGCATGGTGGCCAGCTTGCCGTTCAGGCTCTGAACTTTTTTTTTTTGGAGTTTGGTGAGCGCAAGGCTTGTATCAATTCACCTAATCTAGACTTGCTTTAATATTATGTTCATCAAGCAGATGTCCTAAGAACTTACCCTCTCTTAGACCAAACGAACACTTTCCTGGGTTCAGTTTCATATTGATCTTTTGAAGATTTGTGAAGGTTACTTCTATGTCTCTTATCATTGCTTCCTCATCTAGGCTTTTTATCACCAGGTCATCCACGTAAGCCTCCATGTTTCGGCCTAGCTGAGGCTTGAACGCCCCGTCGATCAATCTCTAATCATGTGGTGCCGGCGTTTTTTAGGGCAAACGACGTATGCTCGAGACAGGTCGCCTTCGGGCTCACTATCTTCGATGGGCTGGATGACTGGTGGAAGGAATTGGGTATAGGAAAATTGTGGAGGATTTGGCAACGCCAAAGATTGGTAAGGGTATGGTAGAAAGCAGAGGGGAACATGTGTTTGGTTAGACATATGTTGGGTAATCATGGGTGGTTGCAAGGCAACTTGAGGCGGTTGGTGGTAGGAGTGTCGGAACAGGTGTTCTATTAGAATGCTCTAGTTAAATTAAAGCATTTTATTTTGGCCCATGTTAGGTGCCTAGGCGCTAGTGTTTGCGCCCTGGCTAGTGTAGGGATCTGCAACTCCTCTAGTGGTCAGGGGATATGAAAAATCACCTAATGACGTCAACGGGTAAGACATGACTTGTAACGTGGTTACAATGGGTGTGCCTCACTTGAAAAGCTTCCACTTCATAGGGCACATGTGTTTGTTCCGCCAAGGGTGGAGGTGTAGGGGTTAAAATCATGTTGGGTTCCTCCTCGTATGCCAGGCGGACCATTACCCTTTTTAGGTGTTCCTCATGCACGTAATCATTTATGAGCTCTTGGAGCCCGGAGAAAATTCTCCTTGACCTCTTCCGGCGTTAGTTCAATCACATCAGCGATGACGGACGTTGAGTCGGGTCTAGTGACCGGATGAGTGCCTTCCAAGGCTTGGGCGTTTTCTGCCGACATCCCCTTTGATTAACGTGTCAAGATTCGTTTACGAACCTTAAGAAAGATATAAGGCTTCGCTTCAAGTGTAGCACAGGGCCCACGTTGGGCACCACTTGCTACTACAAAGGGAAACTTGGTCAAGCGATGCTACCTTTAAGAAAACAAGTAACACTCGAGATAAAGTGCCGTTAGGCTCACAGCAGGGGTATTCCCCTGCGATCCTCCTCCAGCGTGAGAATCAGTTCTCAGTAAGAGGAATGAAGTGTTATGTTGAAGGGTAGCTGCTTAAGTGTGGATGCATACCTAGGTATTTAAGAAGCTCTATCTATATTTGAAGGTGTTCTATTACAAGAAGGTCTTTTCTGAATGTGTGTTTACCTATTATGGTGGGTTGATCTTCCTTGTTTTGCCCTCCCTGTCTCTATCCTGGGATATATGCCTACTTGGTGTAATGTGGTGATTTTTCGTTACTGTTCCCTCAGCTTTTATTTTATCTGTATTATCTATAGGTTTTGACTTTCTTAATTGGTGATGATTATAATAAGTAACCTTTTCTCTGGCTTATGTTTGGTTTACCTCTTTTTGGTCGGTCTTGGTGTTTGGATTACCACCAGCCGTTGAGGTCAAGCTTATCTGTCTTGTCTTATTTGGCTATAGGACTGCACCGTCACAAGGGTTATATACCCTTGCTTACGTTGTCAGTGGTTGTTTTTGCACCACGGTTTGTTGATGGTATTTCAGACGGGGTTTGTGATTGATTTGATTTTTTAAGAGAGACAAATATTGATGTTTTGTTGATTTGGGTTGATGATTAAAATGATCATTCGGTGGTGGGTCTGGTTTAGGTCGATGATGATGAATCTTGATTCACTCGAGACTTGCAATTTGGTAGTATTGAGTTTTGGCACCATACTCTTTTGGTGTAAACACTAATCTAACGTGTAATTCAGGCTATGATGATAAAAATACTTTGTTGTTTCTAGTTGTTTTGGTGTGACAGGTTTTATTCGTAAACACAGTTAGCAAATGTAAAGTTTCTGAGCGTATATGATTAGTTTGGGATTATTAATATACAGTATGAATTGTCAAACTATAATGTAAATATATGTGTTGTGATGACTGTAGAAAAATGTTTATATTCATTGCTTTGATGTAGCTATCGTCCGTGGTTTACAACCGTAATAAACTACCTATGTTGAGCCTAAAATAGTAATTGGTTTAACTCAGCCGCATCATAGTGTCAAGTAATCCCCCTTGTTTTTATTGAAAATCAAACGTAGGGAAACATAATTTCACTTTATAATTCTTTAATGTTTTTGTATTTAATAATTAAGTAATTTTGTGTTCTTTTGAAAACTTATTTATTAAATTGGTGTAATTAAAACCCTATTTGTTTTTTTATATAATTTACAATCAATATATTATATTACTCTTTTTCTATGTTATCTGTTTATCAATTTATGATTCATGGGAAACCAATGCATGGATCGGCTAATTAGTTGCTAAAGTGTCTGAAGGGTTATATCTTTATACCTACGTCATTACTCACCATTCTTGTCGTCTCACGGTGGATAGTGGCTGTTTAGGAGTGGGATAATGACTGATGAGCAAGTCTTGTTATTGATATTTGAACTTGATTTGGTTTCTATGTGGATTGATGTAATAAAAAACCCAAAATAATCTAGTTCTTATATGAAAATATAAAAATTAAAAACACTTAATATGGATTTTGAATTTGGATGGGATTTTGATATAGATTGTGTTTTTCTCGTCGGAGATTGAGACGCACGATCATGGGTTCAAATTGAGTTTAGAGGAACTCTTCAGTGCTTTTGGGGCATGCTCGAATCATGATTGTGGATTGGGGTCATCGGAATCTTGGTTGTGCATTTTTTGTTTGGTGATTCTAAATTTTTCTTTTTCTTTTTATATAGTAAAATAATCTCTTTGTTTTAGTGTAGGGTGAGTTATCTCACTCTTTCCATACTATCACATCAACGACATATTAGATTCTATATTTTTTTTTCATTTTCCTTGCCTAAATCATTGTAATGGTTATTCATTTTTCTCACACATACCACACTTGTACCTTGTGTTAAAATAAGTTGTACACCAAGCATGGATGATGCGACCCCCTATGCTCTAATTCCCAAGTAGTAGCTATGATGATATAGGCATGCTACTATATTTTGTAGAGTTGTAGTCTAAGCTCTCAAAATGTCAATAAAATAATAATATGTTGGATGCTTTTAAGTTAGAAATAAAAAAAAAGACTCATTTTAAAAACGAGTCTTCGGATTCGGTAGTGGGCATGCAGCACTCTCTTTTTGCAACATCTGAAGAGGCAACCGAATCATAATTCTAAAACCAAGCTGTTAAAGATATTGTTTCAAGTCAAATAGTAGATCTTTTATTTCATACTTGGGGGAGTTGGGCTTATTATATGATTAGAGATTTAGAGTTATTATAGGTTGGCTGCTGTAAACAATTGTTGTTGGGCTTAAATCATGGGATGCTAAGGATTCAAGTGATTGTTCTTAAAGAGAGTTGGGCAGTAGGGGGGCGGGGGCGAAACTAATTTTTTTTAGGCGGGGCGAACTCGATATTTATATAAAAATTTACACTACCGGGCAAAAAATTTACACTAACGAACTAAAATTTAACACTACGAACGAGAAAAATAGGGGAGGCGGCGGCCCCCCCCGCCCCCCCCCCCCCCGGCCCTCACTATCCTCCACCTCTGGAGCTGGGCTATGCAGACATAATCCTTAAACTGAAGAGTTATATATACTCTTATATAAGTTTTCTAAAAGCTAACACACATAGATTATTTTTCTCATTGCCTTTTTGCTTGAAACTCTATTTTTTGTCAAGATTTCTAAAATGGTTTTATCCGTTGCGAATTGATTTGTTTTCTATAATCATCTTTGTTCATTACATGCTGATGTTGTTCCAGTAGTGTTACCGTGAGTAAAAAATCGATCACTGTTGTTTCTTTGGTTTAAATCGTTGCTAAAGACTTGTATTCTCAAAATTTATGACAAACCAAGTTAATGGGTGGGGTTAAAATTGTTATCTATACCCTACAATCGCATAAAGCCCGGACCTTAACCTGGAATTCTTGGTCATGACCGTGGACTGGTCACTAGATGCATCTTAAGATGATCGAACCCGAGTCTCCTTAAAGATATCCGGTCCACCTACTCCTAAGCCATCTAAGTGATGGTTAAAAGCCATTTATACAATACTTCTCTTCTTTCATCTTCATTTCTCCCAAAATCTAACATAAAACAAGGTGCACGGCTCCACAAATTGTACATAGGGCTTTAAAAACTGTCCTTTTGGTGAACATTAAAGGCATTTGTCTACATCGGCATACAATTTTACTTTAAACATAATTTGGTTATGGAGTTCGCAAGTTTGTTTGCACCATTGTATTAAATATTTTGCTGAATTTGTTTGATAATTAGTTTTATCATTTTGTTTGTTGGCTTTACATGTTCTTTGCAAAATTAATTTAATTAATTAATAGGAAAGTTGTAGTTTAGTTAATCAGAAAGTTGTAATTTAGTTAATTAGAAGTTGTAAATTAATTAGGTAGTTCCAGTTGCATGCATAATGGTTGAACTGGATTGTTTCTTGTATATAGATGTATTTGATTTTCTGTTTGATTGTTGCGTGGACGACAAATAAAAAATCCAAACCAAAAATTAAAAAAAATCCAAACCAAAAATTAACTAATCTTATTATTTAATCATCTCAACTAAATATATTCTCCGATAATTGCTCAAGTCATTTAGAAAAATGAAGAGTCTTCATCAGTTGATCGGCAGTTAAATAGGAGTTAAGGTAGTAGTACTGTTTCCCCAGTTTCCCTCACGTATCACATTAGTTTTTTTTTCATAGTTTTCTTTGGAATTTTACGTTGTGAAATGTTTCGTCCTGGTTTTTTCTTCGTTTTCTCATTTCTATTAAATTAATTTAATTTTTGAAATTGATTTAATATATTACATTTGGTAATTAAATTAAAATACATACATAAACAATAATAATAAGGAAACTAGAATACTTAGACATAAAAAATAAGACTTTTTATTAATAAAATAAAATTACCGATTCATTTGGTTCAATTAATATATGCTCCAAATGATTAATAAGCTCCCATCGAAGGTTACCGTGAATTGTGCGTAATAGTAAACGTGAAAGTATATCATGTTCTCTCATTTTATTGGTTGGAAGATCTTTTTTGTAATCGGAATATATCACCGTATCATCACTCCTTAAAAATCATATTTTGTAGGATGATATATGCATACATAATTTTTTTTAATTTTTTGGGATGTAGTTGTTTTGTGGGTTGTTAAAGTATAAGTTACTTACCTTTTAGGTCTCAAGAAATTCATTAAACAACCTTTCTTGTTTTTCCTTGTGCTCTCTTGAATCATTATCGCCTTTGTTCTCATCTAGGCATGGTAACATTTTAACTATAGTTGCCCACTTTAAATATAACACCCAAAACTTTGTCCGACACCATTTACCACATAAGAACGCTTTGAAGCAGTTCCTCTAATACCATCATTGAACAAATGCGATCGGTTTAGGACATTGATGTCATTTATAGCTTCAAGGGTCCCAAAAAATGCCTGTCAAATCCATAAATTCTAGACGTCACTGCTTCAATCATTATCATCAGTTGCTTGTGATCACCTTTCATGTATTGCCCTCACCATTTGGTTGCACAGTTCATTTTAACTTAGTGCATACAATCTAAGCTTTCCAACATCTAAAGAAAGCTATGTCATCGCTCATGTGCAATATATAAATGTTGCACATTATTTTAAGTCAGTTTACGAAGACAGTTTTTCAAATATAAACTAATAAAATCATCACATAAATATTGCAAGCATTTGTGTAGTGTTCTCTTAGATATATTTAAATGTTCATCAAGCACGTCAGGAACATCCCTATATGATATCTATCGTATTGCATGTCACACCCTCAAAATCCACATACGAGGTTTTACCGCGAGACGAGTGAACAAACCAGGATCCAATTCACTAGTTACTCAGAACGACACTATATATGATATTTAAGACAAATCAGAATTTAAATCTTTAAAATATTTGCGGAAGCGTTTTGTAAATATTTCAAACCCAAAGTAATATATGTAAACTGCGCAAAACACGCACCCAAACCAATGTACGTAAATATGCTATAAGATAAATGAAAATCAATGTTCGTTCAAAGCATACTTGACACGTGCGTGCTCCTATGGGCAACTACTACTAACAACCTGTGAAAAACATACTAAAGGTGTCAACATGACGGTTGGTGAGTTCAAGAGTTTGCAAATCATCATAAATACTTGACACGCACCCAAACCAATGTACGTAAATATGCTATAAGATAAATGAAAATCAATGTTCATTCAAAGCATACTTGACACGTGCGTGCTCCTATGGGCAACTACTACTAACAACCTGTGAAAAACATACTAAAGGTGTCAACATGACGGTTGGTGAGTTCAAGAGTTTGCAAATCATCATAAATACTTGACACGCACCCAAACCAATGTACGTAAATATGCTATAAGATAAATGAAAATCAATGTTCATTCAAAGCATACTTGACACGTGCGTGCTCCTATGGGCAACTACTACTAACAACCTGTGAAAAACATACTAAAGGTGTCAACATGACGGTTGGTGAGTTCAAGAGTTT
>BJCO01362831.1:0-15901 GCA_018326465.1 Flaveria floridana
TCCAGTTGGCAGGTGACAGGTTGCTGAGGATGGCACACAGGGGTGGCTACTTGGCGGGAAGACTGACATCCATTATATTTTGACGATACTGTTGTTTTGTAATTCATTCTATCAAATATTTTGTGACTTATAAACTAAATGTATTGCTTAACAACAGTGTTTTAAATGAAAGGATGGTTTTTGTTTAAATAATTCCGCTGCTTTAAATTATAATATGTATGTTTTATGCTGTGAATGACCAATTGTGAGGTGCCCGGGAACGGGGCCTTACAATGAACATCAATACAGGGCAATGAATGGGTCTCTTATGTATCTAATAGCCAGCAGGCCGGATATCATATTTACTATAAGCATATGTGCATGAAATCAAGCCAACCCAAAGATGTCACACGTAGTTGGTATCAATAGAATTCTAGATATCTCAAAGGAGCTTCCAAACTAGGACTTTTGTATCCAACGAACTTTGACTTCAAACTGTATGCATATAAAGATTTTGACTATGGTGGCTGTAATATGACTAGATAGTCTACATCTAGGGGATGTTAGTTCCTTGTGGAAGGATAGTCTCATGGTAACGCAAGAAGCACTCATGTGTATCTTCATTAACTGTTGAAGCTAAATAAATTGCATGACAAGCTTCTGTGCTCAAGTGTTGTGGATTCAGAGTAAAATTCTAGATTATGGATTCAAGTTCAAGAATACTACTATCCACATAGACAACAATAGTGCTATCTTCAGCATAGAGAATCCAGTATAGTACTCAAAGACAAAGCACATCAATACTAGGTATCATTTGATTAGGATTAATTTTGAAAAAGGATTGATTAAACTGGTCAAACTTAACATAAATTAACAATATGCTTATTTTTTATAAAATCTTTTGATGAACAAAGATTTAAATATCTTGTATGAGCTATTAGAATGATTAAGTTTGAGTAGATTTTCTTAAGTTAATTTCAAAATTGTTTTTTAAAAGGTGTATGTCTTTTCTGTTGTCTAAATTATCACTCATATAGCCCTTTTTATCTTGGAAGAAATTTAGTTTAAAGTATATATTCCTTAGAATTTTAGGAAGTGTCGACATATTTTCTCTTAAAAGAAATTGATTTTATTTGGGAATAAAATTTTATCTTCAAAACTAATAACTACTAAGTGATTTAACTTTGGAAGAAATTCTAATCTATGTTTTGAATCTTAAATCTACTTCTAAGCACTTATATGTTTTGATGGAAAATTTTTATCAAAAGTAATTAAGTCTAGGAAGTTTTATTTTCTCCTTGAAAATAACTTCTGAAGCTTAATATCTTCCAAAACCAAATTTGTCTCGGAAGCAAAGTTACTATAAGTATATTTTCTTCCGAAGTAATTCTTCTCAAATTTAAGAATATCTTCTGAAGTTAATTTAGCTTCAGAAGATTTTTTTAAGCTTCCAAAGACAAATTACCTTCAAATGATTTTAAACTTCCAAGCTAACTATTGTAAGGTTTATATAGAGGCTGATGCAACCAAAGCAACCAAATGGCTTCCTGTATGCATGCACCAAGTACCAAGTAGAACTGCTAAGGAAGTTTTATACTTTTCATGAGAATTATGCTAAGTATAAAATCTTCCAAAGCTAAACATTCTTGCGGAAGCTTTCTACTCTACACAAGAAATATTTTAAGAATAAAGTCTTCCAAAGCCAAGGACCAAATCTTCCGAAGCCAAAGATGAAGTCTTCGAAGCTTTAAAGACAAAGTCTTCCGAAGCCTTATGAAGTGAAGACTGATTTCTTCCGAAGCTTTAGAAGAACATACTTTTCTCTTATGTACTTTTACAAAAGCTGACCAATTTTCCGCTGCAACTCAGAAGACTCACAACTTGCATAAGTTGATGAAAAGGTCTATGCTTTTGTAACTGTACATTAAGGTCTTTGTGTCTAACTTTCTACTTTATGTACTTTTATCTTGTTTGTATTATATTAGGATGTGATCTATAACATGTCATATTCATTAGTCAAAAGGCAATCCGCCTTTTGACTCTACATTGATTTTGTTGTCTTTCAATGTTCCAACTAGCTTTCCAAGTATGGTCGGTTGTAAGGTATAGTATAAAGTATCTTAATATCTTGTAACTTATTTCTTATGCATTATAACTCTTGTAAGAGAACTTGATATTAATATACATCATTCTTGAAAACCTTATATATATTGTACTTAAGTTCTGCCTCTTTACTTGTGTTTTTTACATGTTAACTCTTAATCCCCGATTCGCTATTTGATCCGTTAAGTGCTCTAACACTCTCCTTATTGTGAGACTGATTGTATTGACCATCCGTTAACTGGTCCTGCAATTGGTATCAAAGCAATCTAGGCTCTTGATTGTAAGATCTCACCATCTTAAATCTTCTCAGTTCTCACAAAAAACTTAACATCTCAAATGGCAGCATCCAAGGCTGATATGGAAACCGGTACCATGGTAAAGTCCCAGTGATCACTCCTGATGATTTTGATACTTGGTGCATAAGAATGAAAGGCTTCATCAAGTCACAAGATAGCAAGATGTGGGAGTCTATTATTGAAGGACCTTACATTCCAGGCACCTTTTCAGCTGCTGCTGGAGGTGGCATGATTCTAAAGGAGGTGCTGACTATTCTGAAGAAATAGATATATATCAGAAAGCCATGACTGCCCTCCAAACTGCTCTTCCAAATACCATCTATAGAGGCTTCAAGAAGTGCAAAACTACCAAGCATCTCTAGGATGCATTAAAGCTGATGTATGAAGGTTCTTCTGATGCAAAAGAAAACAAAAAGGATCTTCTGAAGTAGCAGTTTAAGAATTTTACCTTCAAAGCTGGTGAGACTATGACTCAACAATACATCAGGTATGTTGAGATTATGGATACTCAGATGGATGTTAGAGTAAAACTGAAGAATAGGGATATTATGAGAAAGTTCATGTCCTTTCTTCCTAGACAATGGACACACTATTGTGTGGTCATTAAGAGGACTGAAAATCTTAAGACCCTCACTCTCATTGAGTTGTATGGCATACTCAGTGGTTACCAGATGGAGATGAACATGCAAAATCCATCTGGCAACTCTAACAATCAACAAAGATCTACCCTTCATGTTGTTGAAAGGGATTGTAGAGAACCATAACACCATTTCATCTGTTACCCTGACAACTCACCCTAGGGCCCTTTCGTCACCTTCCCTGAGACACCAAAGGAAAGCTACATCCAAGGAAGCCCATTCCAAGAGACAATCTCATCACATGCTTTTGTGTCACATGATGAAAGCACATGAAACTTTCTCTTCCCCCTTGAAGACTTGGACTGTATCTATTCAGATGACCTGTAGTATGTAGAGATAGTTCAACAAATGGATCTTCTCACTCACAGAGCCAAGAAGTTCTATAAGAGGACAGGGAGAAAGTGTCCTAGCAACATATCTAGTGGAAAGTTTGGGCTGGGTAAAAGCAAAGTGAGGTGTTACAACAGTAACCAAATGGGACACTTTTCTAGGGAGTGCAAGACACCCAAGACAAATAGTGGCCAAGCACAACCTAAGCCAAACTACACTAAGGGAGCTTCGCACACTGAGAACCCCAAGCAGCAAGCTGCAGTTGCTGTTGAATAAGGAGGCTTTGAATTGGAGTTTCTAGGTAGAAGATGTGTCTCCAAACCAAGCACTGATGGCAGATTTGAATAAAGCCAAGGTATTGGAACATCATTGTACCCCAGAATGCATTAGTAAAGTTAATAGATACAGGTCCTATGACTTAGAAATGAGATCTGATCTTGATTCATTGAACATATTAAGATCTGATTTCAAAAGAGCTGAAATGAGTATAAGTTAAAAATAGAAGACTTAAAGAAAACCATTTCAATTATTAAACATGAGCATACTAACTACAGGAGTCAAATCAAAGATTTCATTGCTAAGTTAACTAAGTGCTAGACTAAGTTAGTGATCAACAAAGCCAAGGCAGAGAAGCATGTTCTTGAAGAAGAGACCTTCAAGAACATCAGATCCTTATCCCTGCATTCTAGACTGTGTTATCATAACAAACAGGGACTAGGATCTACTGAAATAGCTCCTACACACACTCTATTGTCTGTAAGATCTCCAAGGTGTGGAACTAGTCAAGATGAGCTGCCATCCATAGATCCTAGTGATAAAGAGGATGAAGAGGAGTTAGTGAAGGATGGATCTGGGAAGAGTGAGTAAGATCATCCTAACAAGGGTCACTACACTCCTAAAGAGAGGAAGAAGTCATGGATTACTAAGTCAAAGAGGAAGAACTTGATCTGAGCAGTAAATAGGAGATCAGAGAGAGCTCAGGACATCAAGGCCACTTACAATTACAAGCAGAAACAAGTCTTTATCTCTGCAGGTTTTGAAGTGGTAAAGCCTGAGGTCATAATTTTGAACTCTAGTACTAAGAGTTAAAGTACATGTTCAACTCATACCTATGAAGGAATAAAGACTGATGAGTTGTGTAACACTGCTACATAGCATGAACCATCCACCTCCAAACGCAAGCTTCACCTTAGGAGGCCTGCCACAACATCTTCAAAGATGAGGATGGAGATGGACTCTTAGAAGAAAGTAATTTGACTGCATTATGTGTGGCAGGACTTCTCATCTGCCTAAGGATTTTATCTACAATCCTAAAAGTACTGTCAACATAACAAGGAATAAGAGTTTTGAGAAAAACAGGAAGAAGAAAGCTTTGGAAGAAACTAGTGTTTCTTTCGGAAGCTCCAAAATGAAAATGAAGACAAGTGAAAAATTACCTTTGGAAGAAAATTTGGTCTCGGAAGAAAGGAATGCTTCCAAAGCACTGAAGCTTGCTGCAGTGAAAGCAAGATCTTCCGAAGGGTCAGTTTCCAAAATTTCTAAAGTTATAAAAACTTATGAAGCTTTGAAGGTCAAGTCTAATCTTCCAAAGATGGTGTGGAAGATAAAGGAAGACCATATGACTGAAAATTTTTCATTTACACCAGCAAGTGATCCATATAGTCTCAGTATACGATCAATTACTGTTGCATTGTCTTCAATTCATTTTGAAGAGCCCAAGACCAATAAGGCTTGGGTTTCCAAATGTAACTAATTCTCTTTTTATTGACCAGGAACAGATGAAGACCAAAAGAAATGTATGGATCATTAATAGTGGCTGTTCCAGGCAATTGACAGGTAATGACTCCTTGCTTCAGAATTTCAAGAAAATTGATGGAGGACTAGTTGCTTTTGGAGGAGATGCTGGTGGTTAAATTACTGGAAAGGACAGGGTCATAAATGGTAAGCTCAACATGGAGAAGGTAAACTTTGTTAATGAGCTTAGGTACAATTTACTGAGTGTATCCCAATTTTATGACCAGAGAGATAACATGCTCTTTACTGAGCATGAGTGCGTCGTTCTCAAGCCCGGGATGGTCATTCCTCAAGATCATATCTTGCTTAGAGCACCCCAAATAGGGAACATGTACAAGATGGATTTGCAGGAAACATCCCCCTCAAGAGAAGTTTCTTGCTTTTTATCTAAGGCAAATAGTGATAAATCTTTCTTTAGGCATAAAAGGATGTGCCATGTAAACTTTAAGAACCTTAATAAACTAATTAAGATTGATTTGGTAACTAGAATGCCAAAGAAAGAGTTTACAAGTGATGATCACAGTGTTGTATGCCTAAAAGGGAAACAACACTTGGTGTCTCACAAGCCAAAGGTAAGGATCTCAATCACTGCTCCCCTTCACTTATTACACATGGATCTCTTTTTTGCCCCACTAGTGTAATGAGTTTAGGAAGGAACTCATACTGTTTGGTGATCACAGATGATTTCATAAGATTCGCTTGGGTTTTCATCCTTAAAACAAAAGATGAAACTCCTGAGATCTTGAAGAATTTCATTTGAAAGTTGAGAATGAAATTGATCACAAGGTCAGGACCGTAAGATGTGATCAAGGAACTTAATTCAAGAACCAAATTCTTGACATATTGAGTGATGAAAAGAGTATTACAAGATAATATAGTGCTCCCAGGACTCCTCAGCAGAATGAAGTTGTTGAGAGAAGAAAAAGGATACTTATTGAAGCTGCAAGAACTATGTTGTCTGACTCGAAACTTCCTATTACCTTCTGGGTAGAGGCAGTCAATACTGCCTGCTATGTGCAAACATAGTTCTAATAGTTAAGACTCATGGTAAGACTCCTTATGAACTATGGCATAAAAGAAGACCTTTCATAGGTTTTTTTCGGCCATTTGGATGTCCATGCACCAACTTGAATACCAAAGATCATGTAGCAAACTTTGCTAAGAAATCAAATGATGGACACTTCATTGGATACTCCTCTCATGCTAAGGCTTATAGAGTATACAATCTCAGAACTAAAGTAGTTGAAGAATCAACCAATATGATCTTCAAGGAGCACACACCCTGTGTGAAAGGTTCTGGTCCTGATTGGCTATTTGATCTTGACTTAGTTACCAACTGTTTTAACAAATCTTGTGAAGATGTTTCAAGATCAACAGGTAACACATCAACAGAAGATCCTAACCCAAGATTTGAGCTGAGAAGACCCAGACAGACTACATCTTTAGCTACAGTGGTAACTAACCTTGCAAGTGAAGTTCCTATTAGCACAACAATGACAAATCACGCTGATACATTCTAGCTCAGAGGTACAAAACATAGATGCAGGAACCTCAAATGTAGGAGGCAATGGTAGTGGTGATAGTAATCAAGAATTTCTTGATGCTGATAACCACTACATTGATGACAACATCAATGATGTCACACACTCATTGGATCAAGCTTCTCTTGATAAGTGTGCCGATGTGGTGGAAGACACTTCTTTCCCATGTCTAAACTTTTCAAATTTAGATCTGTCCAAACAACTTGCTGTGATCCCTCAACTTAGGATCCACAAGTCACACCCCACCATAAACATCATTGGAGATGTTATCAAGGGGGTAAGAACAAGAGGACAAACCCATGACAAAAATGTTTGTCTAAACTCTTATTTCTTGTCCCAGATAGAGCCAAAGAAAGTTGATGAGGCTTTGAAGGATGGAAGTTGGGTTGAAGCAACAAGAGGAGCTGCTTCAATTCTAAAGACAAAAGGTTTGTAACTTATGTCCTCTTCCTTATGGGAAGACTATCATAGGTACCAAATGGGTGTTTAGAAATAAGAAAGATGATAGAGGACTTGTCATCAAGAATAAGGCAAGACTAGTTATTAAAGGGTACACACAAGAAGAAGGAATTGATTACACTAATGTTTTTGCTCTTGTAGCAAGACTTGAAGCTATTAGGATATTCCAGGCATTTGCTGCATCAAAGGACTTCAAAGTCTACCACCTTGATATCATTTGTGCATTTTTATATAGGGTGATTGATGAAGAAGTGTATGTCAAACAACCATCTAGGTTTGCAAACCTAGATCATCCTGATTATGTTTGCAAGCTTGATAAAGCTCTTTATGGGCTGCACCAAGCTCCACGGAAGTGGTATGAGACACTATCTCAGTATCTCTTTTAACATGGAAACAAAAGGGGTGCTATAGATGGAACTCTCTTCATCAAAGGAACAGGAAATGACTTGATACTGGTTCAAGTATATGTAGATGACATTATCTTTGGGTCAACTAATCCAAAGCTCTGCAAAGACTATTAAGAAGCTAATAAAGAATATATTTGAAATAAGTGCCATGGGAGAACTCGATTTCTTTCTAGGAATTCAAGTGAATCAAGTTGACAATGGCATCTCCATAAGTCAGTCAAAGTATGTACAAGACATACTTACAAGATTCAACATGACTGAATGTAAGGTGGAAACGACACCCATAGCCAGAAACCACTCCCTCAGACCTGATCTTGAGGGGGTGCGTGTAGATGAACATCTTTACAGGGTAATGATTGGGTCTTTTATGTATCTTACAGCCAGTGGGCCTGATATTATGTTTGCTACATGTATATGTGGAAGATATCAAGCCAACCCCAAGACGTCACACCAAGTTGCTGTCAAAAGAATTGTTAGATATCTCAAAGGTGCTCCTAAGCTAGGCCTTTGATATCCAAAGAACTTTTACTTCAATCTATATGCCTATACAGATAGTGACTATGGTGGCTACAACATGACTTTAAAGTCCATATCTACGGGATGTCAATTCCTTGATGGAAGGATAGTCTCATGGCAATGTAAGAAACAATCTTGTGTGTCTGCATCAATTGCTGAGGCTGAATACATTGTTGCTGCAAGCTGCTGTGCTCAAGTACTTTGGATTCAGAATCATATGCTGGACTATAGATATAACTTCAAAGAGACTCCTATCAATATAGACAACAACAGTGCATCTCTATCATAGAGAATCCTTTGTAGTACTCAAGGACAAAGTACATCAACATCAGGTATCAGCTAATTAGAGATAGTCATGAAAAGGGATTGATAAAAATAATCAGGGTTGACCCAAATGAACAATAGGTTGATCTGTTTATAAAAACTTTTGATGAACAGAGATTTAAATATCTCATTTTCAGCTATTGGGATGATTAACCTTGAATAGATTTTCTTAAAACTTAATCTATATCATTTTAAAAAGGAAGTGTGTGTCCTAAGTCGTCTAAATTAATCACCTACATAAGCCCAGTTTCTCTTGGGAGAAACTTTTTAAAATGATGTTCCTTAGCATTTTGAAAAATTACCAAGTGTATTTTCCTTTGGAAGATATTAACATTGCCTTCGGAAGAATTTTAGGTCTTCAAAACACATAACTGCTTAAAGGAGATTTATCTTCGGAAGAAATTTTGTATTTCTTTAAAAGCCAAAATATGATTTTAAGTACTTATGTGTATGTCAAGAACAAATTTCTTCCGTAAGCAATTTCTTCCGAGACAAAATACTCTTCGGAAGAGAATTTGCCGAAGTAAATTTTATTCCAAAGCCATTTTTTTCTCTAAGCTTAGGAATATCTTCCAAAGTCAAAATTGGCTTCGAAAGATTTTCACAAATCTTCCAAAGACAAATTACCTTCGGAAGAAATCTAAACTTCCAAGAAAACTACCTTTTGGGCACTTTTTTAGAGGTAGGACTGACATTCAGACTTCAAAGTTTATCCTTTTGCATTAACTTTATCTCAAGTCCATTTCATGCAAATATTCTTTCACTTTCTTCTTCCTCTGCAATCTTTATAAACTAAAATCCCACTCACCGCCTTTGTTCATATCTTTCTTCACTTCTAAGCTACCATAAATGGCCAACCTCAACCATAGAAACCAACTAGATTTCTCCATGCAGCTTCACAGGCAACAAAATTCGGTTGCTCTATTAAACTCTGAGAAAGATCCAAGTTTCTCAGTGGTTTGTCACTTTCTTTCACTCTTAAACTACTTCACCTCCGTTACCATTGATCCTCCACTTTATGAGGATCATCTTTTGGATTTTTGGACGACCTGCCAAGAGGTCACCATGGATAGGGAGAAGGCACTGTCTACCGCATTATAGGGGAGGACCCTGTTCATCGCTCCAGCCTCCATTAACTCACACTTGCAGCTGGATGATGAAGAAGGAGAAGTGTCCTTTCCAAAATCTGCTAAATCATTCTTTTGAGCAGATGGGCCATGAAGGGGACTTCTCAGATAGAACCTTCAAGAAAGGGAAGGTTTCCTCTTAATAGAAGTACCTCCTACATGTTATTATTCATATTTTTTCTAATAAACATGGAGGATGGGAACAAATTCCAGAGGATCTCTCCTTCATAGTTCATGGAATGGTTCATGGGGTCAAGTTTAGGTATTCTTAATTTGTATATACTAATTTGCTTGCAAACTTGGACTCCTTAGAGTATTACATATTTCCTAGATATGTCCAGCACATTCTTAACTGTGAACTGGGCTCACAGTTGAGGGGAATAGGTAATATTCTTAAAATGGGGTAGATGAAGCCCGACATCTTCAAAATAATAACAACCTATTGTGGGCTTCTCAGGGGTAGAAACAACCCTGGTCCTAAAAATATTAGTGCTCATTGCTCTAGGTGACAACCTAGCAGTACCAGCTAGTGTTGAACCCACACCTTCCACTTCAACAACACCCATACAGCCACAAACAACCCTCACCTACCAAAGAAGATCCAAACAAACCCCTACACAGGTAATTCAACCTTTGCAGGCCCCTATATCACGACCCATACAGGCAGCTGTGGACTCTGGAGCTCCCACTTCTGCTGAGGAGCAAACCACTCCCATTTCACCAGGAATCAGCCATGAGGTTGCTCATAGTCAGGTTGATGAGCTCATGACCCAATAAGCCTTAAGCCTTCACTCAGAGTCTCAACACTCTAGTGAACAACTTTTAGGGGAAAGTTACCATCCCCAGCCTTTAGAAGTAAATCAACCCATGCCCAGCCTAGAATTCTATGATGATGAAGATTAGCACTCAGTGAGTATCATGAGTCTCTCTTCTCCTTCCTTGCTCAAAGAGAGATGAGTGCTCTTGTGTCCCCTATATCTAGCTCACATCATCCACGCCCAACTGAGGTGGATCTTCTTGAACCTGTTCTAGAGATCCATATGGAAAAGTCTCTCACTTCTGAAAGTGATTACATCATTAAGACCTCAACCATGGCACCCAGCCCATTGACACTTCAACTAAAGCTGTCAGTGAGTAGGGGAAAACCAGTAGGCAAGAACAACAAGCTAGTGATGAGGAATAAGACTTAGGTCTAATTATCTCATCCTCCAGTGATTCTTTTAATGAAGATGAGGGGAATCTTAGGCTAAATGTGCAAAAACTGTCGAAAACATGCACTTATTTAGTCTCCAAGGTTAGTCACTTGGAATCTCAAGTGACTACCTTGCAAACAAGGATCAATGATCAACAACTTGAGATTTCTGATCTCAAGGAACACCTAGTTAGGAGACCCTTCAGAAGGATTCAACCAAGAACACAAGAACCTGAGGATATAATTGACTTAACCTCCATCTCACCTATGTAAGTGGGTGATGCTACCAAAAATGGGGAGGAAGTTATTACAATCATAGAACTTGGGAGTCCTTCTCAGAGTATGGACATTGAGGACTCACCAACCACATTTGTAGTTTTCTAGACTCAGCAACCTCCTTAAATTCATATTGATGTAGACTCACCTATTAGGAGTTTATTTGAGGAGGGTATTCCAAGGGCAATGTCATACCCACCTTTTGGGGCTGTAAATGAAATATATGGGTGGAGGTATGATGCTGAAAGAAGAGCCCACATACTGCATAGAGTTCAAGGATAACAAGAGGTCTTCAATTTTCAGACCTTAAACTACTATGACAGCATTTCTCTAGTCAATATGCCACTTGCCAACCCAAGTCAAAACAGGCAAGCTGACATATTGGTTGAGAGAATTCAAGACAAGATCATGGAAGAACTCAAACATAAAAGAAGATAATTGCAAGCAGACAATGTTATTGGTGAACTGGATGTTGAGGTGGACCATGAGATTAGCTATAAAGGGGAATCCTTAACTGAAGGCCCAATGACTGAACTTATAAGTATTGTCACAAAGTCAAGCACTTCAACAACATCTTGTACCCTTAGTGAGGCACCAATTGGTGGAGGTGTTTCATAACCTCTCTCTAGCTAGAGCCTGACTGCTAAATCAGGCAATGAAAGCAAAAGCTCTATCCACCCTGAGTCACCAAGGCCTGTGAGTGACAAAGTGGAAAGGAAACTGACTCCTGAGGCGATTGAGGAGGAGGAAAGAGAGAGGAAGAGGAAGCTATGGGGAGAGAGTTCAGCTGGTTCCTCAGACTTCATGGAAGCTGCAATCAGGGTTGCCCCCAGGCCAAACACTCAAAATAATGAGTTGAGGGATGCCAGATTGAACTATTGGAGAACCAAGAACTACAACATTGATGAACTCATCTCTCTTTCCTTAGAAGAGTTAACTAGAACTGGCAGATTTAGAGCAGACCAAATATGGAAAGGAGGCAGAGGATACAGAGTTGCTCCTCAGAGTCAAAGAAGACAAAAGAGTATATACAAGGATGCTCCTCCTCTCTCCTCAGTTCATGAAATCCCTGAAAGAGAGACTATGGTAGATAAACCATCTCAGGTAGACAAAAAAGCTGATAGACAAAACATGATCAACTACCTAAGTGCCACAGGTCTCTACCAGGCATCTGCACTTCTTCCCCTCTCTTTTGAATACATTGAATTTGAGTATCTTAAGAAGCTTGAACTACAGTTCATAAATGAACAAAAAGCTGCTAAGAGAAAAATGAGGGATTAAGCTGCAAAGTCAAGGGCCATCATCCAAAAGAGCCAAAAGAAGTCTGCTGACAGACAAAGGATGATGAGCTTCTTGAAGTTGTATGGATTCTCTAGAAGGAGGCTTGGTCCAATGTCTCTATCCACTATGGATGAGCACATTAGGGTGATCAAGCAAAAGATTAAGAAGGGAGAGCTTGTGGACTTGCATTCTCCACCAAGCCAAGCTTCTCCTGAGGTTGAGGTTAAAGTTGAACCACAGACAACACAACCTTGACCTTCAGCTGCTTCATAACCAACTTCATCTTCTGATTCACAGCAGGGTTCTACTCTTTCTCCTTCTGAACTTGTGAGAGAAGAGGACCCAACTAAGAGATGCATAATAGAACAAGATGGTACTCAAGACCAGCCCTCTCTGTTAAACACTCCAAAGAGGAAGAAAAGGATGGCTGCAAAGAAAGTAATCAAAAAGAAAAAGACATCCACTTCCAAACCTTAGGATGAGTCATAACATCCTGAGGAGGTGTAACAAGAAGCTGATCAACCAACTTCTACCATAGTATAACATCTTGCAGCTAGAAGACCTATCATGTATTGGACTTTTGCCTCTAATCTAGATAGATGGTATGTCATCAGAGATCAAGGTGATCAAGATGTCTACTTCTGGCAAGACATACTTGATCTACTTCTACATGATCTCCATGACATGAGAAGATATTTTAAAAGTCTGAGGGATCCTGACCCACTAATGAAGAAAGGAATGGCCTTGATCCTAATAAGGATAATCAAGTGAAGATCAATCTTCTAAATTTTGGTAGCACCAACATAGGGGGAGTTTATATGGTTTATATAGAGGCTGATGCAACCAAAGCAACCAAACGGCTTCCTGCATGCATGGACCAAGTACCAAGTAGAACTGCTATCAGAAGTTTTATACCTTACATGAGAATTATGCTAAGTATAAAATCTTCTGAAGCTAAAAGTTTTTGCGGAAGATTTATACTCTGCACAAGAAATATTCTAAGTATAAAGTCTTCCGAAGCCAAAGATCAAATCTTCCGAAGCCAAAGATGAAGTCTTCCAAAGCTTCAAAGACAAATTCTTCTAAAGCCTTATGAAGTGAAGACTGATTTCTTTCAAAGACTTAGAAGAAAATGCTTGTCTCTGATATACTTTTACAAATGCTGACCAACTTTCCGCTGTGATTCTAAAGACTTACCAACTTGCATAAGTTGGTGAAAAGGTCCATGTTTTTATAACTGTACATTAATGTCTTTGTCTGTAACTTTCTACTTTATGTACTTTTATCCTTTTTGTATTTCATTAGGATGTGAGCTATGGCATATCATAGTCACTACACAAAAGGTAATCTGCCTTTTGACTCTACATTGATTTTTTTTGTCTTTTAATGTTCCAATTGTCCAAGTATGGCCGGTTGTAGGGTGTAGTATAAGGTATCTCAATATCTTTTAACTTATTTCTTATGCATTGTAACTATTGTAAGAGAACTTCAGATTAATATACATCATCCTTGAAAACCTTATATATATTGTTCTTAAGTTCTGTCTCTTTACTTACTCCTGTTCTTTGCATCTTAACTGTTAAACCCCGATTCTGTATTTGATCTATTAAGCGCTCTAACACTCTCCTCATTATGAGACTAATTGTATTGACCATCCCTTAACCGGTCCTGCAACTACCTTTTTGGGCACTTTTTCATTTGTGGGAACGACATCCAGGTTTTAAAGTTTATCTTTTGTAATAACTTTGTCTCATATCCAAGCATATAAATAGCCATTCCAATGGGTCTCACTCTCTCTCCTTCATCTTCATCTGAATCTTTCAAGCCCTTAATTTGTACACAAACCCTCTTTATTATTCTAATCCCTCTTACAAAAGCTCCTCCACACACACTTCAATCAATCAGAGAACCATGGTGAGAAATTTGTGAAGATGAGCTGTCTTCTATTGATCCTATCCTAGAGGAAGATGAAGATGAAGAGGATAAAGTGAAGAAGAACCATAAATGATTTAAGAGGATCATTATAAGAAGGGTCATAATATCCCTGATGAGAAAAAGAGACCAGGGATGGCCAAGGGTCACTATGTCCCTGATGAGAAAAAGTACCAGGAGTCCTAGTTCAAATCCAAATCCTATGGGTAAGGAGAAGAAGGTTGAACCAATATGCACCGCTCCTACATAGGATAGACCATCCAACTCCAAATGCAAGCTTCATACTCAGAAGCATGCTACTTCATCCAAAAAGATGATGAAGGAGATGAAAAAGGCTAAGGGTAGACCTTTTCTTTAGGAGAAGACTCTCAGATGAAAGCCTACAGAATGTATCATGTGTGGTGGTACAACTCATTATGCTAACGATTGCATTTACAACCCTAATAGTACCACCTACATACATAAGAAGAAGACTTCTGAGAAGAAGAAGAAAATAGCTTTGGATGAAAAATCATTTTCCTTCGCAAGCATCAAGGTGACCCAGAAGAAGACAGGTGGAATATTATATTCGGAAGCAAATTTGGTCTCAAAAGAAAGGAATGCTTTCGAAGTACTGGATTATACTATAGTGAATGTAAAAGCTTCCGAAGGTTAGTCTTCAACAGTTCCAAAGCCATATAAACTTATGAAGTTTTGAAATCCAAGTCTAATATTCTAATAATGATATGGAAGATAACGGAAGGCCATATGACTGAAGTTTCCTCATCAACAATAGCCAAGGATCATTTTTGCTTACATATAGGATCAATAACTGTTCAACTATCTTCAATGCATCTTGATAAGCCCAAGAATAGAAAGGTTTGGGTTTCAAAATGTAACTAATCATCTCTTTTCATGTGTAGGAAAGCTGAAGACCAAAAGAAATGTATGGATAATTGATAGTGGTTGTTCCGAGCACATGCTTGTAATGGCTCTTTGCTTTAAAACTCTAATATGGAGGTCTAGTTGCTTTTGGAGGTGAATCAGGATGTTACATTACTGGTAAGGGTAGGTTTATAAATGGTAAGCTTAGCATTGAAAATGTTAACCTTGTCAAGGAGCTTGAGTATAATCTTTTGAGTGTGTTTAATTTTATGACTAGAGACATAACATGCTATTTACTAAGCATGCATGCATTGTTCTCAAACCTGGGATGATCATTCCTCAAGAGCATATTTTGCTCAAAGCCCCCAGGAAAGGGAGCATGTACAAGATGGATTTGCAAGAAACCTCCCCTTCTTGAAACGTTTCTTGCTTTCTATCCAAAGCAAATAGTGACGAGTCTTTCCTTTGGCATAAAATAATGTGCCTTGTAAACCTTAAAAGCTTGAATAAACCGATTAAAAATGATTTGGTAAGTGGAATGCTAAAGAAAGAGTTTACAAGTGATTATCATTGTGTTGTACAAGTGATTATCATTGTGTTGCATGCCTGAAATGAAAGCAACACAAATGATGGGTTTGTTAGAACACTAAAACATAGTTTAACCTTTTAAACTTTTCAGAAAACGCAGCGGATGTAAAGGATTATAACAAGTTTATAATCTGAAAATTTCGTGTTCTAAATGTGGTTTTAAGATGAAAACAAAAACCCATATCAATAGGATCTTAAATATATGAATGGAACAAGCTATGAACATATAAAACGTACATAAAATCACAGCTTGT
>BJCO01362832.1:0-13244 GCA_018326465.1 Flaveria floridana
GGGTTAAAATTATTAATATTAGATAATGAAGGAAAAATCACCAACAAAACATCAAATGTTGTATACAAAGAAATTTTCGGATGTTTATGAATTTGAAGTATTGTTTTTCATGTTCAATTTAATTTTTCTATTACTTAAAGTTCTTATTTATAATTCATTCCATATTATACACTACTTAGACGTATAGGCACTAATAGAGAAAACGTACTAATATTACATGTAGCTAATTTAAAAATTATACATAAAAGTTGATATACAAAGTATTATCTGATAACATTACAAGTTACAAACTATTTTAAACAACAACAATACTTTTAGATTGAACTCGTGTGTTATACGGGTCTTTAGCCTAGTATTATAATAAAAGAGTAACTTGGTATGACATGTGTCATCGTCACAATTCTCCTCATCAAAATTTTCCCGCCTCTCTCTCCTATTAAATAATTACATTAATTACTAATAATATTATTTAATATATTTTTAGATTAAAATGTTTTCTTATAAATTAAGATTTTTTTTTTATTAATGCTATTTCTAAATAAACAATTGTTTATAAATAATATTTTTTTTTCTAAAATATCAAACTTTTTTAAAATCTACCTATCTACATATTATAATAAAATAATAATTTGGTATGACATGTGTCATCATCACAATTCTGTTGATCAAAATTTTCCCGCATGTCTCTCTTACTAAATAATTAACTTAATTACTAATAATATTATTTAATATTTTTTTAGATTAAAATATTTCTTATAAATTAAGAAAAAGATTTTTATTAATGTTATTTCTAAATAAACAATTGTTTATAAATAATAGTTTTTTCTAAAATGTCAAACTTTTTTAAAAATATGATATATTATAAAATTAATGTTTTTAAGAAGTAAATTATTTAAAAACCAAAAACTAATTTAAGTTAGGAGTTATGATAATGCAATATTTAAAATAATGATATTTTTATACAGTTTGTTTGAGAACAAAATGTTATATTTTTGAAAAAAAAATTAAAACAAAGTTAAAAAGGTTGATATCACTGTTTATTACTCATAATACTTACTCATACGTAATTTCAGTCATATTATATATTGGAATATCATTTTATTTTCCATAAATTTTATTATATTAATATTTTATTTATTCAACCCATGTAATATACGGGTTTTCTAAAGCTAACATATGTGTGTGTGTATATCCATATATCCATGTATATCTACACGATCACCCACAACAAACTCAAACAACACAAAATTATATATACGATCATATATATGAACACAAGCACATTAGTAACATAGTTTCACATACCAGATTTATAATTGTTATTAAAAGGCTACCTTACTTCGATAATTTACGGGTTTGTTAAACTTCAATGTAAGACCTCATGTGTGGAACAAAGCCACTGGTTTTTTTAAAACACATGTTACCGAAATCAACCGAACCCGTATGAGTTTATTTACGAAACAGGGTAGCGATGTTGAACAATCTTAACTCACACGTACTCACACATTAAAACACACATACATACACGGTTGCACAACATACGCCCGCTTGGTAACATTGATCACCACCTGAAACCTCCCAACACCATAATCAGACGGGTCACGCCGAAACCAAGCACATACATATAACCGAATACATATACCCATGTATACACATATACAGCAGAAAAAAAAAACACACACACACACCCACACCGAAACATATGCACGGCAGTAGCAGCATACACACACATACATGTATATACACAATACATAAACCTATATATATATATATATAAAGAAATCGCACACCACACTCGCAGACGCATATATAGCCGATCAACGCAGCCCGCAACGAACCCATGGAAACCAAAACCGAAACCGCAACCGAAACCAAAATGTTCCAAACGAGTAATAACGAGAAAAGAAAGTATACCGAAGGACTTGCAGGCTTGGTTCGACCGTCATTCACTGTCGCTGGCTGGGTTGTTTGCTTGCGTTGTAGTTCGATCTCATAGAAGACCATAGAGAAACCGTCGCGTGAAACGGGAGGCCGTCGGAGGTTACAGACTCGCAAAAAGGGTTGCCGGATGAAGCTTGCGTCGAGGGAGAGCTCGACGGCCAGTGGGTGGAGGGGGTTTGGTGGCCGAGAGAGGAAGACTTTCGGTTATTATGTTTTGCAACATGGAAGAGATTTACACATTGTTCCCCTCCAGTTCTCCTAAATGGTATATTTGGTCATTTAAGTTTAGTTAACTATTATAAGCTAGTTATGTTTAATTAATGGTTATAATAACATTATTATTATTTAATAGAAGAAATTGATTAACCATAATTTAATTAATTCTAATATAACAGAGGAAAATTAGATTATGGGAACGAGATTAACCTGAAAACTCGGTTTGTCACAATGTGGCTAAGATGACCTTAAACACAATACTTAAACTTTTAATCATGTGCAACCTTGGCGTGGCAGATCTTGAGGACGGTGGGTTGTTACCCGCAACCCTCTGCATCCATATGCCCTCATTCTATTTATGTTTCTGAGCCTAACAATATACGATATAAGCCCCTCTATTACGTTTGTTTTCTTACATACGGTATGATACAGAAGCCTGAGGCTTAATGATAACATGTTAAATCATGAGATGTTATAACCATTGGATTACTTACGTTTATCTGATCTTTGCTTAGACCGTTTACCAAGTGTGCAATACGTGCTAGGATAAAACACTAGTAATTTTTTAAACAAGTTATAATGATAAGTAAATAAAAGTAATTAAAAATATTAGCTATTCTTCATAACTAATATATCATATGTTATTCATAACTAATTAAGCATATAAGAGCATTCACAACTCATTTTCTAATTTTATGTGATTGTGTGTCTTATATTATAAAGGATGTTTGTGAATGGTTGTGAGTAAAAGAGGTAAAAAATTTATAGGTATTGTATTGTATTTCTCCATATTTGAGGAAACATTTACAACACTCATAATTTTTTTTAATATTTTTTTAAAGTGGTTGAAAGTGAATGAAAGAAAAAAAAAAAGTAATGATAAATGTATGAAAAAATATTATTTAATTGAAAACAATAGAGAAAAAGTAATGTCTCTAGTGTAATTATAAGTGATTATGAATTATGCAATTAGCCAAAACCAACTAAATTGCATAGATAAGTAATGTCCTTTGTTATTGAATTACTTAATTGAATTATAATTATTATTATTATTATTATTATGGAGTGAATAATATAAATAGTTTTACTATATCGTTAAGCATATTAGTTTGAAATTTTTGCTCTAACGCATTTTAACCTGACTTGTTTTTAGTCAACTCATTTTGATCCGACTTGATTTAAGTTAACTCATTTTTTTGCCCCCACTCCAAAAACTGTAGATGCACCATTTGTGTATAAGCCCATCCGATTAGTTTGCAGTTCAACCAAAAACCTACATTTTACTTTATTTACACAACCTTTACCACTATATTAATCAAATGAATACTTTGATCATCAATTTTCTTTTATGTTTATCTTTTATTTTCAATAAATCAATTACCAACCATAACCAACTAAATTGCATAAATCGTTATATGATAAGATCGTTTTTCAAGTTTAGTCTTCAAGTATACTTTATTACAAGATAGCACACAAAATATTTTAAATTGCAACAAAATTGTCCTCAGTTTAGATGGGCGTTAACTGTTTCCGTTAAGTATGTGTGAAATTACCCTTTTACCCTTACCGTCCTTCCCTCTTCTTTCTCTCGACCTAGATTGCACAACAACAACCACCACCCCTCAATCACCACCACCAGCACCACCTTCTTCCATCACCGCCACCACCACTCCTTGATTTCTAGCGACCACCACACACAAAAAAAAACCTAAAAAGCAGTGGTTGATGATGATGGCGATGATCACAACCGCACACACCGTCATCACAACCGTCATAGCGACCACTACAAGCAAGGATATCCCACTTTGGTTGTATTTTTTTCATGATTTTGCATCTATTGGTGGATTCAAATGGAGCTAAAGGAGGTTGTGGTGATAATGATGGTGGTCGTACGATGACATAGGTAGTGGCATAGGCGCGGCGTGACAGATTAGGGTTCCGATGAATAGGGTATGAAATTGCCGCTTGAAACAGGTGGCGAAGAGTGGTGAAAATTGCAGGTGACGATTGTTAGCGGTGGGTGGTGAAGGTTGCAGGTGGTGGTGGTGTTGAACAGAGAGAGTTGTGTTAAAGGGTATAAAGGTAATTTTACACATACTTAACGGAAAAAAAGCTAACATCGGTCCAAGCTGGGGATAATTTTGTTACAACTTGGCATACTTAGTGGGCTAAGTTGTAATAAATCATAATTGATAACTAAACTTGAAAAACAACCTTACCACAGGACCATTTATGTAATTAACTCTATATAACAACAATCAAAGGTTTGCATCTACAATATCGGTCTGTGATTGGTGACCCCCTTGCGACGCTCGTCCATGCTGTTGTTATGAGAAGCAGGTTCGTGGGGACGAATGCATTCATGGGAGTGTATTTTTTCTCTTATTATTTTGATTATCAGCGAAAATTGGAGATAGAAGTTGTTGAATATTTTAGTGTAATTAGAGATTGTATGTGTCATTCAAATAAGAGTGCATGCTTGTTTGAATGTCATCGGGCCTAATGGGGGATCCAATGGGCAGCGCCCCCTTAGCGGGGGTTTGGGGGCAGCGCCCTCAAGAGAAACGGGGTCCAAGGGGCAGAGCCCCTGGCTGGGGTCGAGCTGCCAGGTCAGCTTAGAAATTTTTATTTTTAGACAAAAATCATTCATCGAAAATGCATTATAAATTTAATTTCGGGCCAAATATGCATTCGTGGAACTTGAGGGACTAAAGGTGTAATTTACCCCAAGAAGCAGTTTTCTTGAAAACTAAAAATACGCTACTGCGTATTCGGTTTTCTTGATCCCCTAAAAATAAATTCGATTTCTTTATCTTCTCAAAATTGCTCAATCAAAAATCCATACGAAAATCTAGATTCAATCTGATTTTATCCAATCAAACGTTGGCAGACACTCCAATTGTTTGATCTGAAAGTGATCACACGACTTCAGATTTATCCAGTAATTTTCAAGAATTCCCCAACAAAAGCACCAACTCTATTATTGTGAACAATGTTGTCATCTCATATTTCGAATGTTTGATAGGATTTTATAACGCAGTGTTTAACTGTTTATAGTTGTTACGGGCTAGCTTATCAAAAGTTTACATATAGACCATGGGCTTCTCACGAATAAAAACTTGGGCCATCTAAATGTTGGTTTGATGTAAAATAAAGTTGGTTTGGGCTTCTTGTGAATATCCTTCATTAATTCGTAACTTTAAATTTTTTTCCTGTTCATCATCACCATTTATATGTTTTTTGAAAGAATAATGTACAATAGGATAAACAACATTAACTATTTGTGTAGTTCTTTTAATAATTTTGAAATGTTGTTACAATATTAAAACTAAATAAATAGTTTATTACAATAAATAAAGTGTTTCTAAAAAATAAATGCAAAAATTATGATTATATAAACATGTAAAAACGTTTGTGAGGTGAAAGGATTATTTGGGAAAGGGTTTGGGAGGAGGTGTGTGGTGAACGGTGATTGCTAATACCTAAGAATGTGTATAGTGTCACTATCACGATGGCGTGGCGTGGCGTGGCGTGGCGTGGAGTTGGATGGCACGACAGTTAAGGGAGACCGATATCGCTAGTGCAGCGTCGTGAACCATGGCAAACCATCGTCAACACATACCGAGCATAATGAATTCTCAATTTTGATTTTTGATTAGTTAACGACTAATTTAAATAAAAAAGTTCTAATAATTTAAACTTGCCTTATAGATATCATGTAAACTCTACTTTTTTCAATTTATTTTTTTCTCACACCAATTCCTCTAAAACAATTGATATCATGTCTTTATCATCATCATCAAGCAATGACACTATCAATGTTTTCTTTCAAACGATCGTGGAATCCCAACTACTAGACGATAAACCATGACTGAACGGCAGATAAAAAATGAAATTACTTAAACAAAAAAAGGGAGGACGATGTTAATAATGAACAATAGTTTTTTTTTGTTTTTAATTTTATGTAATGTCTTTAATTATTAATGAATGTTAGTTTTATTTTTATATTTTTATTATCATTTATATTTAAAAAATAAAAAATAAAAAAATATGATACGGTACGTCTTAGTGAAAACACTAAGGGGCTGTTTGATTTGCTTTTAACCCGGTCAAAATGCCTGACCCACTGACCCGGTCAGACATTTTGGCCGGTTAGCGTGTTCGATTCGCACTATTTCGCGTCTGACCCAGTCCGACACCACTGATCCATGAATATTTTTCCACTTACCCAGTCAGTTATGAAAGACCCTTTTACTCGATCAGCCCCTTCAAACCGACAACTGCAAATCAAACCGCCCCTAAAAAGATGAAAAGGAAAATTATGATGTATTGATGTAATCTGAGTTAGAATCATAGAATGTACTGATCACATCAAAAGATACAAAAGATAATCTAAATGGCTAGATAAGTATGTGGAAGAGGGTTTTGGTATCTTCACAGCATACAGTCACGGACTGATTTGTTCGGCTCACGTGCAGCACTTAGATTCATTCTAAGTCAGCCTTCTTGATCTCGGATGGATAATTTCTGCAGCGGAAGTATTTGTAAGGGAATGTAGATTTATAGTGCGCAATTAAGACACTTGTGGTGTATGTTTACAACACAAGTAATAAGCTTGTATTACTGCAAATACAAGTACAAGACTTTGATGTTACAAGGAGCTTAGGTATGTTGCAAATGAAGTACCACCAACCTATTTATACTAGTTACAAGTATTCTAGATTGTTCTACATCTAAATAAGTCTTTACATAATATCTAAGACAAGATTTTTACATGGATTTCTCTAGATTTCTCATGGTCTTTCATGATTGCTCCATGGCTGGTTTTTATAGCCTTTTCTAGAGAGTTCTGTGGTCTTTAAGGGCTGCACAAGTTGCTCCTTTATAGCATCCTTTTATGCTCGGTTTCTAGAACGTCCTGGGACGTTCTAGAGTCTTCCAAGGCTGCAATGTTGCTGCAGAATTATATGGGCTGTTCCGGAGTTTTTCCGGCAGCCTTGCTTGCTTCGTAAGTGCCCCTAATCGATAAAAATTAGGGTGCTGCGACCTGGGTTTTGGCAGGTCATGACATTCTCCCCCACCTAATGCCACGACGTCCTCGTTGTGTTACCTGGATGCCTCATGAGCTGTCTTCATGAGTTTCAAGATAGAGATGGTTTTGCCTCGACGGCTTGTATCTGGCTCCAAGGTAACGGTTGCACTTGGTCTCCCTTGATGTACATGGTGTTGATTAATGTTACTAGGCAGGCTTTTGCTTTTTGAAAGAAATTCATCCCTAGCACGATGTCATAGTCATCTAGTAGGACTACTGAGAAGTGCAACTTGCCTCACCACGTACCAATCTTTGTTTTTACGCCCTATGCCGCTCCTTGTATGGGTTTGGTGTCTCTAGAGGCGGCCTTGATCCAACCTTCTTGTGTGGTGATTCTTAAGCCAAGTCTTCGAGCCTCTTTAGGTGAGATGAAGTCGTGGTTTGCTCCGGTGTCAACCAACGCTTTCACAGGTTGCCCTTTTATCTCCATGTTTACGAACCGAAGTCCTTTTGATTCAGTCTTCGGGTTGTCTCCGGTCATGGTATGGTTTGATTGGTTTGCCATCACCAAGGGCTTGCTTTCAACTGTACTTAGTGCATTAAGTAGTTGAAGTTGCATTGTTCCTAGAAGAACCACTTCTGGCTCTGATTGTTCTTCATCGGATCTGATCAAGGCTGTTAGTCTAGCCTTTTTTGTACAATCTCGCGCATTATGTGGTCCATCATAAAGGAAACATCCTTTGATTATTTGTACTTCCTTTCTATTTCTCGGTGGTCGTCGATTATCTTATCTTTGATTTCGATTTTGGTTGTTATTGTGGGTTCTCGCTCCCCCAACTTTTTCATCGTTATCCTCCATAACGACGGGTTTTTATGATCGCCTTTCATTATGGTCGATCAGATTTTCAGCAACAACGATGGCTGAGGGCAAATCTTGAATATTTCTTTGTTCAAGTTCGGTTTTTGCCCATGTTTGTAAGCCATCGATGAAGTATATGAGAGAGTCCTTTGGTGATAAGTCCGGAATTTCTAGCACAAGGGTAGTGAAATCTTTGACGTAGTCCTTGATGCTACCCTTTTGCTTTAGATTACGAAGCCGAATCTTTGCTTCGTGTTCAGCGTTTTCCGGATAAAATTGTTTCTTGATTTCTTTTATGAAATCAGTCCAAGTATGTATGGTGCACGTACATTTATCAATCTCCATGTGCTTTCTCGCCACCATAAAGCTGCGGTCTCCTTCAAGTAAAGAGTCACCGTCTTGATCTTCTTAGCGTCATCGACAATATCGACGACCTCAAAGTATTATTCCATCTCCCAAAGGAAGACGTCCACAACCCTCACCTCTCGTTTACCAACGAATGGTGATGGTTTGGGGATGTCCACCTTTGTAGAGGCATGGATTATGTTGTCACCTCCGGTTGCTACTGCGCGATTGCAAACACTTAGTTCGGTTTGCAAGTCTTTGATTTCCCCCTCGAAGTTAGCTTTGAGTTGACCCAACTCCCTTGTGAATGCCTCTTCCATCTCCTTTCTTATCAAGGAGAGGGCGAGTTTGAGATCGCTTCTCATTTCATTGAAGTCATTGCCTAACGAATCAACATGTTGCAAAGAGTCATAGGTATGTGTTTTGAAGATATCGACTTCAGCCTTGAATTCATCTATTTCATTTTTGAATTCAGACAATGCTACCTCGACATTTTTAACTCTTTTGTCCATGCTTGCAACCAAGTCTTTGGACATGCTTCGAGTTCTCTTGTCACCTTTACGAGCCTCCTCCCGTCCACGGGTCTCGTCTCCGGCAACGCTTACGACTACAATCTTCTCCGGATTAGATGCCATCCCAAAGAGTCGACGCGGCTCTGATACCACTTGTCACGGACTGATTTATTCAGCTCACGTGCGGCACTTAGATTCGTTCTAAGTCAGCTTTCTTGATCTCGGGTGGATGGTTTCTGCAGCGGAAGTCTTTGTAAGGGAATGTAGATTTGTAGTGCGCAAGTAAGACACTTGTGGTGTATGTTTACAACACAAGTAATAAGCTTGTATTACTGCAAATACAAGTACAAGACTTTGATGTTACAAGGAGCTTAGATATGTTGCAAATGAAGTACCACTAACCTATTTATACTAGTTACAAGTATTCTAGATTCTTCTACATCTAAATAAGTCTTTACATAATATCTAAGATAAGATTTTTACATGGATTTCTCTAGATTTTTTATGGTCTTTCATGGTTGCTCCATGGCTGGTTTTTGTAGCATTTTCTAGAGAGTTCTATGGTCTTTAAGGGCTGCACAAGTTGCTCCTTTATAGCAGCCTTTTATACTCAGTTTCTAGAACGTCCTGGGATGTTCTAGAGTCTTCCAAGGCTGCAATGTTGCTGCAGAATTATATGGGCTGTTCCGGAGTTTTCCCGGCAGCCTTGCTTGCTTCGTAAGTGCCCCTAATCGATAAAAATTAGGGTGCTGCGACCTGCGTTTTGACAGGTCGTGACAATATGCTCTTTAACTCTCTATTTTATAGCTTTCCCACCCTCTTAACAAAAAAACATAAAGTTAAAATTTAGTTCATTTTCTAAAAGTGTCTAAAACCCATATTTATTCTTATTTTGATTAATTAATAATTAATAATATTTTATTATTATATTATCCTTTTGTAACACTTACAACCACTCATAAAAACCATAAAATGATAGAAATAAGGGATGGATATTTACCTCTAAATATAAGAGATGGATAATGAGCTCTAAATAATAAATATAAGGATCATTATGATTTTTCTTAAAACTATAGGAATAGAGATTGGGATCGGACTCCTGATGTACAACTAAAATTACATTTTTTTTTATATTTACCCTATGATTTAGATAGACATGAATATAGAGAAGCGGGAATGTATGCTCTTATTCACACAAATCATTACCACGTAAGTATTAGCAAGCCAACAATAACTTAAATGTTCTCATAATTATTATAAAATATTTTTAACTATTTTATTTAATTAGATAAGTAGCCGAGATTTTTTTTATTTTAGTCATATTTTAAGACACTTTAGCATTTAATTACTTTATAAATTCTTTTATAATGCTAAAATTACCCTCTTAGCATGATGAACAAGTATTATAAGCATATCAAGCTTTTATTGATAAGTTTAATCAATTTCATTAATATTGACAACAATGATTTACAAATTATTATATAAGTATTATTTATATTAATTATCATTTGAATTTATATGCATTATTACTTATAAAATTTATAACAATATCATGTTTTAACTGAACTTAAAGAAAAGTATCATATGTTGGAAGTTTTAAATGTGCGAATGAATATCTAAAAAATTATGATAAACATTTTGTCACACATTGATATGAGAAAAAAGTGAGTTGTGTTTTGTAAGAAGATATATTATCACTCTAGTATATTTTTATTACATATTTTACCACAAGTCCTACCCGCGCGCAGGGAGGGAGATGCAAAAACGGGTTTTCGGTTGGATTTTCATCGAACTTGTGCGTGCCCGCACGTCTCGCGGACACGACTGCAGCTCCAAAAACTCGGGCCCGCGCGAGACAGTATTTGAAACGTGTAACTGATGCATATGATCATTATTATGCACTAATGATCATCATTATGTATCAATAATTGTTATAATGTTATTATGGTTATGAATTTATGGT
The DNA here is from genome assembly GCA_018326465.1 of Flaveria floridana. Lineage (NCBI taxonomy): Eukaryota > Viridiplantae > Streptophyta > Magnoliopsida > Asterales > Asteraceae > Flaveria > Flaveria floridana. The sequence continues at coordinate 10,869 of BJCO01362832.1, forward strand.
TATGTAAAACAGATCAAGTGTAGAAGTTTAGACACACCAGAACATACTTTTATCTCGATCTCTTCTCTCTGCTGCAACATTTCCATTCTCGTTTCAGGCAAGTCATCAAGTCCGGCAGTACGTTATTGCTGTTTCAAACCGGCGTACCTTGGGGACAGACCACGAATATGTTTAAGGAAATTGTGTCAAACACAAGCTCAGTTCACGCTTCACTGTTTTCTACCTTCTTGGTTTTTTTTCCCTTCCAGATCGTTACTGTGATCAACACAATCTTCTAACATCCCACACATTAAAAATTTTGTGACCTATACATTTAAAATATATTAATAAATCCCAAACATTGTAATTATCTCTTTCAACTTCTTTATCGAATCATCTTTGCCAAAATCTATATAAAAACTGAAAATGACATATGCAAACTTTTAAAAACTATGAGATAAATACTAATGTATAATGTATTAAAATCAAACCTTATAAATTTTAACAGACGTGTTGCAAAACATGGGTTCACAAACTAGTTTTATTGAATGCATAATACATCTATTTATTTATCTACAATATATCTAATATACATCTCTTAGGCGCTACATCTACGAAAGCCAAAACTAAAGAAATGATACTTTATGTTATGTTTTTATCTCGTGTAGATTAATTTGTACTGTTTTCTAATAATATTAAATTGCTAAATTGTTCTAGATGTTTCACAAATAATATTCTAATATCTTTGAGAAACGTGGCAAAAAGATGTGGCAACCACTAAGTCAATGAGTAGTTGAATGGTGAGTGTCGACTCTTGACGACCACTTGTATTCTTCAAGATTCGTGACAACTACCGTACCAAACTCAAACAAAAGTTATACATTATCATTTATTTTTGCTTAATATTATCAAGGATATTTTTATGTTATAAGATATATATATATTTTCTTTCATCTCCAAACGTAGAAAAAAGATCTTTAAAAACGACATACTAAGTATTTTGCATTTGATTATAAATATATTTATGAGGTCGATTTCTTTTTATGGAAACATGCATACGTTTTCACGGTCTGTGATCTTTTACAAATACACAAACATGGTGAATATAGCGATATAATGAGGAAAGTGGTTTTATTGGCATGTTAAGGGCGATCTACAAGGGGAGAAACAAACGTAATTTTGACGATCTTCACATTTTTGTGAAAAATAATATCATTGAGGAAATCAAGTCGCTTGGGTTTCTAAAGATTAAGAAAAGGAGTAAAATGTACTCTTTAGATTGAAATAATTGATGTAGCTTTAACTTGTAAACAAAAAAAAAACTTTGAGTGATGTGATTTAAGCTGCTGTGGGTCCGTTTCATTGAGCACTACTAGCATCATCAGTCGTTAACGCTGACAGGAAAAACAAATATATAGTGAGTGTAATCTTTGGTTTCTTAAAACTGGTTGAAGAACAACCGATAAACAAACAATTTTCTTTCCGTTTAGACCCAAAACTTTTTGTAAACCTAAACTCAAACTTAAAACTGGTTGAAGAAAAATTGATAAACAATCCAGTTAATGATTTGTAGCCTTCTTTGTGAGGTCAACACAAAAACAAAAAAATGCAGGGGGAGGGTGAATCTCCTATTCACCCGTATAATTCCCTTTCTTTCACAGAGACTATATGTAGTGATTTTGGTTAATATTTCAGTTAATGTTACATGTAGGTGTTACATAAGTAAATTTAAGTTGAACTAAAATGATTTAAGTGTAGTGATTATAGCTAAACCCAACCATTAACTAAACCCCTCATTAGTCAAGGGCTTATGTTTCATGCCCATGAAGGGCTTGGCTCTGCTCTACTTTAGCGCCCCCTTTTACCCCTGTGTAGTGGCTTTAACGCCAAAATTGTTTCCAGGTCATTAAAGATGGCACCCCAATTTAAGACCGCTACGAGGAGTCTTATTTACAATTTTTTCCCAGGTTGTTTAATACAACTTTCTTTAATTTTCACCTTGTCACCAAAACTAGTAATATACATAGTTACTAAAATTTACGGTGTTACAGAAAAAGGTTAACACATTTTATAAATTCTTGACTACTGTGTATAAAATCGTTTACCGATAGATCAAAGGGCAATAGACTCGTAGAAAACCTATCACACTAACAATTGATCCTTAACATCAACGAAAGATTACTAACGACTAGTCAATTAAAAAGCTTTCCCAACCACAACTAAATAGTGGGTTACCGCTCTTGGGGCTTCCAACCTCTCTCGATAAAGTGAACTAATTGGTTATTTACAAAAACGTTTTTTTTTTTGGGAGAGGTTTTTTGTGGGCAATAAATCCCCTTCATGAGTTTTGAAATCAATCAGTAACTACTGAAGGATTCAGACCGAATAATTACTTTC
>BJCO01362833.1:0-17559 GCA_018326465.1 Flaveria floridana
TATCCAAAGGTTGGATCTTCCCATATGGCTTCTGATGCTCTACCTTCACTTGCAAACAAGTAAGGCACTTGCTCACGTACTCGGTTAATTCGCGCTTCATTCCCGGCCACCAATAATCTTTCTTCATATCATAATACATCTTGGTAGCACCAGGATGAATGGAGTATGGAGTCTTATGAGCTTCATCCATGATTCGTCCCCATAGGTCTCCATAACAAGGGATCCACATCCGTCCAGATCGGGTTCTAACACCAAGAGTGGTTTCACCAAACTCCGTGACTAGACCTCTCATCCTTTCAGAAGTAAGGCGATCTTTTTTCAACGCCTCGTCTTGGAACTCCTTGACCTGTGTCATTACATCGGAGGTCATCACCAACTTGTAAGCTTTCACCCGGATTGGCTCGGGTCTCTCCTTTTGGCTAAGGGCATCGGCCATAACATTGGCCTTGCCCGGGTGGTAATGGATCTCACAATCATAAGACTTTATAAGCTCCAACCATCTCCTTTGACTCATGTTCAGATCCTTCTGCTCAAAGAAGTACTTCAAGCTCTTATGATCAGTGAAAATAGTGCACTTCGTCCCGTACAAGTAGTGCCTCCAAATCTTCAACGCAAAGACCACAGCCGCCAACTCTAAGTCATGAGTAGGGTAGTTAGCCTCATGGATCTTCAATTGTCGAGATGCATAAGCTATAAATCTCCCTTGTTGCATCAACACGCAACCCAATCCCGAATAAGAAGCGCCCGAATAGACTACCAAGTCTTTGCTTCCTTCGGGTAACATCAAAACATGAGCTTGAGTCAATCTTGTCTTCAATACCTCGAAAGCTTTCTCTTTCTCTTGACCCCATATGAACTTCACATCCTTACGGGTCAACTTAGTCAACGGAGAAGCTATCTTGGAAAAGTCCTGAATGAATCTCCTGTAATAACCTGCCAAACCTAAGAAACTACGGATCTCGGATGGCGTCTTTGGAGACTTCCATTGTATCACCGCCTCAACCTTTGCTGGGTCTACCATGATCCCTTCGGAATTTATCACATGACCCAAAAACTGAACCTCGCGCAACCAAAATGCGCACTTAGAGAACTTGGCGTACAACTTCTCCATTCTAAGCGTTTCCAGTGCCTCACGAATGTGACCGGCATGTTCCTCCTCGCTCCTTGAATAAATAAGGATATCATCGATAAACACAATCATTGATTTATCCAACACCGTCCGACACACCCAGTTCATCAAATCTATAAAGGCAACTGGCGCATCGGTTAAACCAAAAGACATAACGAGGAACTCATAGTGTCCATAACACATACGAAAAGTTGTCTTAGGGATATCTAGCTCCTTCACCTTCAGTTGATGGTAGCCAGCTCGAAGATCTATCCTCGAGAACCAACTGGCACCTTGGAGCTGATCAAACAAGTCATCAATTCTCGGTAATGGATACTGATTCTTTACCGTCAACTTGTTCAGTTCACGATGGTCGATAAACATGCTCATACTACCGTCCTTCTTCTTTACAAACAAGATCAGAGCACCCGAGGGAGAGATACTCGGTCAAATGAACCCTTTGTCTAACAACTCTTGCATCTGAACCATAAGTTCCTTCCTTTCCAATGGAGCCAATCGATATGGTGCTTTGGCAACAGGTTGAGCACCAGGTATTAAGTCAATCTGGAACTCGATCCCGCGGTCTGGTAGCACTCCTGGTAAATCATCTGGGAACACGTCTGGAAAGTCACACACAACTGGTTGGTCGGACAATTATGGTACTGACGCATCCACATCCTTCACGTAAGCCCGATAAGCACTACAACCACGTTTCATGCACTTCTTGGCCACCACCATCAAAATCACCTTTGGCACCGTCTTGACTCGATCACTTTAGATCGTTACCGAACTCCCACAAGGAACTGTCAGTCAGATCATCTTCTTGCGACATGCGATATTTGCCTCATAGGCTGCTAACCAATCCTTCCCTAGAACTACTTCAAATCTACCTAAGGGCATCATAAATAGTTTAACAGGAAACCTATGACCTTCCAATTCTATGTCACAACTTTCTATCTGATCAGAAATCCTGGTAGACTCACCAATGGCAGTTTCTACATCGAAGGGCTCATTAATACTTCTACTTCTAATAGACAACTACGCACAGAAAGCAGTAGAAATAAAACTCATACTAGCACCGGAATCAAATAATACAGAGGCACAAGTTTGGTTTAGTAGAAACATACCTGAAACAACGTCGGGGTCCACCATGGCCTCCTCTATGGTTATCGTAAATACTCTGGCGCTTGCCCTCTTCCCTTCATTCTCGGTCATCTTCTTTGCCATTGCCCCAGAACTTTCATCCCTCGGCTTCTTGCACTCTCGACTCATATGACCCGCCTCTCCACAGTTATAGCACCTCATCACCCTACAATCCCTTTCCATATGCCCTGTCTTCCTGCACTTGAAACAGATGTTTGAACCCCACTTACATTCTCTAGTATGCTCCTTTCTGCATTTACCACACCTCTTCATCCCTGCACCTGTTGTCACCACCTTCCAGTCATCCACCCTCACCTTTTTGTTATTTGGAATGAAACCCTCACGTCCAAACTGCTTTCCATTCCAGTTCTTGTCGCCACCACCCTTCATACTTACCTCAACCACAGCCACAACCACCTCTCTCTCATCATACAACCTCCCTGCCAGATCAACCACCGATCTAAAAGTACTCGGTCGGGAAGTAATCATGTGCCTGCGGATAACCACCGGCAAACCCTGGATATACCTATTTATCTTCCTTGACATCGGCGTCACCTGATCTGGTACTAGCCTTGCCATATCATTGAACTTGGTTGTATACTGCTGGTGTGTTATGGTTCCCGCCTCTAACTGCAAGAACTCCCGCTCTATCTTGTCGAGTTACCTGTTAGGACAAAACTCCTCAATCACTAGCTTCTTCAATTCACTCCACCTTATCCTTCCAATCGCCCTGCTACCCTCGGCCTGGACAATGTTGTCCCGCCAGCATAAGGTCGAGTCCACGAATGAGTGGGTAGCAAACTTCACCTTTTGATCCTCCCTACATTCGCTGATCTATAATACAACCTCTATTTCGCTCACCCATCGGTGAGCAGCAGTAGCATCACCATTGCCATCAAAAGTTGGGGGTCTACATCTTTGGAATGTCCCATAGTTAAAGCCCCATGTAGTTTCCTGCATCGTCTCCTCCTCCTCATCATCATTGAAGACAACCGTTTTAGCCTCGAGTTGCTCCCTTTATCCTCTCTCATCATTCCATCTCTCAGTAGTCTTCTTTTTCTCCTTCATATCCTTCCTCTCATCTTCCTCACCACTCTAATAACCTCGGTCACCACAGATGGCAGAGTCGTCTGCATGACCTAGTGAACCTCCTTAACTACCGCCTCTTTCATTGAGGCCCTCAAGTTAGCACTCTCATCATCGCCCTTGTTGTGACGAATCTCGGGCTCTTCAAGTTAGCACTCTCATCATCGCCCTTGTTACACGTAGCCACTTGGGCTGGCACCCCTCCATTCGGTTCCATTCTCAGTTTAAGTTTAGGTTTTGAAAATAATTTACCCAATTTTCTTAAACTTTGGCTCTGATACCAACTTGTAAGGCCCCGTTCCCGGGACGCTTACAATTGGACATTCATCGCACATAATATTTAAAACACATTAAGATTCATTACAATAATAAAAACATTGCAGCGGAATGATTTAACAAAAACCACATCATGCATTAATAATTACTTTTGCCAAATAATACATCATTGTTAAAATTTCAAAATAATGTTTAGTTGCATTACAAGACAAAAATATTATTTCTAAATAAGATGGATGCGAGTCTTTATTTGCCAAGTAGCTTCACCCTCATGCCATCCTCAGCAACAAGTTTCCTGCCCACTGAAAATGCATAAAGTCAACATTACTGAGTGAGTTCTAGTTTTATTAATAAAATACTTTCCATTCGTTTAAAACTTTTTCTTTACTTTTCATACATGGTCATTCATTGTACATACATCAAGATAATATCATTATTATCTTCCATGATCACACATATTCGTTCATTTATCATATTCTTTCCTCTTTATTTGTTTCGTTCGTATCGCACATTTCGAACTTTTATCATTATCTTTCACTTTCATCTAAATCAATGCCATATGCTATACCCTAAACATTGTGCACGAAGTTGGTACTAGGCTAAAGTTTATAAATAGACCCCTAACATTGTGCACGAATCTGACTCCAGTACCAGGGCAAGCGACAATGGTTCTGTTTCGGACATATTGGTCAATCACCAAGATTGACCCTGTGTGCATCCTCATGGGTTAGCTAAACCGTACACAGTTGAGCTAACAACTTCTCAATAAGTTGTGATCTTCCATAAATTTGATTGCAAGACTTTCATTCATTTGTTATGTTCCACTTTTCATTATCTTTAATCTTTCGCTTCAATTATGATAATACTTTACGTACATGATCATAACACACAACGTAAAGTCCCATAATAATACGTAATATGGAACATAAAAGAAAACATGCCATAAACATTCATACTACTAACAAAACATAACCATCAAAACATCCCAGGTCTTAGTCTTTAAATTTCTATTTAGGCACATGCGCACTATGCAGGCGCATGGGTACTATGCAGGCGCATGAACAGTTGGGCGCATGGGAAAACTTAAGCGCATGGGAAAGTTTGGGTGCAAGGACACTACTTGGGCGCATGAGCCATACTTAGCCGCATGGGCAGTAGGCGCATGGACACTTAGGCGCGGGCAGTGGGCGTATTGGGTACTTGGGCATATGGGCCATACTTGGGCGCATGGGCAAAATGTTGGGTGCATGAGCAAGGATTTAGGCGCGTGGGTAAATTCTAGGCGCATGAGGACTATATTGGGCACATTGGCAGTTGTTCTATTCGACTTACACTATGTTCAGACCCCAATCATCATTCTAACATGTTCTTAACCCGTTTCTAACATACTAAACACCTAAACAGGCATATAAACATGAAACATAAACAAAGCACACCCAACATACACTCACCCATATAAACAGGGTAAAAACATACAGTTCTACTACTGGATGTTATAAAAAGTTATTACATACATTTTCAGCCCCAAAACAAGTTTAAAACAATAATAACGGGGATCTAGAACTCATCTGTTGCAGCCTTTGAGCAAAACTCCTTCAAACCCGAGAGCACAAGAAGTTCTAACACCTAAACACACCAAAACACAAAACCAAACACACACAAACACATAAGAATCAGTCTCGAAGCTGAAAACTCAGTTGAAACTGAATACAACACAAGAAAAAACTCACCTACAAGCAGATCTTCTTCTTCTTCTCTCTAGAACCGATAGAAGCTTTGTTTTCTCTCTTCAAAAAGTAAAATCAATAGATGAAGAATGGTAGTGGGTGGCCATGCCACTTTTTTAAACATAATAATAATAAAGTTTGCCTTTTGCACAACCTTAGCCCCTCCACCAGTGTTATTTCACCTTTCTTTCTTTACGCTTTTCTTTTCTTTGCTTTTTAGTAGATTTCCGAGTGTTAAACTTTACATCGGATTGCTTAATGAAAAACGAGGGATCCCATATTGATACCAGACCACCTGACATTCCTGATGCATTTATCGGATCCACCTCAAACCGAGATCTACCCCAGAAAGTATGAAACCAAATTTAGGATGAATCTACCATTTTAGTTTCATGCAACGCTAAAAAAATGAACACCATACGATGCCTTTAATCTCCTGAGCCACCTCGCTTTCTCCGGATACCTACCCCCTTATATTAATTGAAAGGAAATTCATTAGTAACCACAAGAAACTCCTTCATTCCTTATCATTTCAACTAATTGATCCTGAACACCGTTAAGATCAATCTGCATATCGAATTCACCTGGATCGTTTCTTCAACCTCTCTTGCCACTTCAATCGCTATATGAGAACTTTCATCCAAAGGTACCCCATCATCCTGAACCTGATTTTCTCCACGCATCGGGGTTCGGTTGTTTACTTTACATGTATCACTAGTATTTACAAGGAACAAATCAAAGCACTTGATTCAACACACCTTTCTAAGCCTGCATGGATTAAATATGAATTTGAAAAGAAATCATCAGCACCATCTGAAACATGCTGAGACGCTGATTTACGCTCCCCTAACTTCCTATTACTCTTTCTACGACTGGACAAAAGGTATTTACTTTGGCGAAATCTAGAGAGATTCCTTAGATCAACATTTAGATCAGGCACTTTGTGCTTCTTATTAGCAAATTTTAGAACCTTAGCCCTAGGGTGACAAGATTGGGGATAAGATCCTTTTTTCTTAACTTGCCATTTGTGCTGGTCCATAACCTGGTCAAGTATGGGGCCCAACATGAAAGGATCCGAGTCCACACATTCATTTTGTATATAAGAGGAATCTTCTATGTTAATGCTCCGCCAAATAGATTCCAAGTCCAAGATTATAGGTGGCCCATTGTTATTTTCTAGCCCATTTGACCCATCAACTGCTGTGTTAGTGCGTGTGGAATCAACGTTATTGTTATCCACCCTAAGGGTTTTCACCCTAAGGGATTCCACCTCAAAAGTACCTCTATGTAACTCATGGCATGATAGAAACGCTTCCTCTCCCCCATGCATGCCCTCATCACTTGATTTGAAAATTCTAATGGCTAAAAACTTTTCAAATTCCGATTCAACCCCAGGGTCCCGATCAACAGGCCGGTCTGGTACCGGCGAATCAAAATCCTTTTTTGACTTTTCGGATTCACTTGATCGAGAAGAAAAATCAGGCCTCGATTTACACAGGGAGCCAATCCCCATGAAACTTGGTACCCACGATTCAACATCCTCTTCAGCCCAAATAGAAAACCTTTGATGGTGCTGCAAGACCATTATGTCCCTGGAAATTTTCTTTTTCTCATTGGTAAGAACATCGATCCTTTCAAAAGCCAGGTTGACAGCCATGTTGGTAGCCTCAGAATGATGAACCCAGCCTTCCACGCCGCTTCCCGATATGATTAATCAATTCGCCGTTGAACAAATAAGGTGGTATACTTCTAACAGTTATCCATGCAACCCGGTCGTAGTATTCCTCTAAACCATCCTAAACAGCTAGGTTAGATAACACAAAGCCCCATGCGTGCTTCATATTCATTAGGTAGCTGCTACCCTCATCCTTGTTGGGGAAAGTCATAAGAATTCTCAAACCCCTTATATATCTGAATATGAATTCCGCTAGACCATTCCTTGCATTCAAGTACTCGAGCAAGATAATTCAGACAAGGAAGATTATGAGCCAAACCAATTAGAGAGGTATCCTTAAGAGGATGATCTAATGGGAGATTCTTCCCTACCAAAATTTCATAGAAGCCAATGAAATGTACTTCTCCCCTCTATGGTTGAAAGTGTCATGATTCGTACCAGTATGCATCATCCTTCCATAATGGGCATGCTCATGAAGCCCGCTCTTCACATTCGTGTCAACTTTTTTGAAAAAAGTCTCAACATTTGGAACCCTGAATACCCCCTGGATTTGGCCTTTGAAATTTTGCTATTGTGATCCAAATCCTTCTACCGTCCACCTTTGTCTCCTCTAGTTTTTTCATAAAAGGCTCCACTTCAAAGACATCCACAAATCTTAGGAAACTAAACGTCTTCCCCCGTTTATCTTTTTTGGGTGGAACATATGCGTCCATAACATTCATATGGTCTTGGAAAGCCTTCCATAGACCATTACTAGTGCATCCATTTGGAAGATTGGAAACGAAGAAGTTGACTTTAAACATGAGATTCTCTTCCACCCTCCTTTTACTGTCTCTGCCATTGCCACCTCCATTGTATTTTAGCTTCTATTGCTCTTCGATCTTCATGCGCCTCAGTTCTTCATACTTCGCCGGATCTAGCTTTTCCTTTTCCTGTCTCATTCTTTCTTACATTGGTCTATCCCAAAGTTATATACTTCTACTTCAAGGAAATGATTTCAATAAAATCTAATGTTCATGTTATACCCATTTTATTTTATAATAAAATCTAATTTTGAATTCATTATATACAACATATATATTGCATCTAGTACAATATTATGTGTAGTAAATCATTTATAGAGTTGTTTGTAATCACAAATCAAATTAAAATAATAAAAATCAATACATTGAATTGTGAGCCATTTGTTATCATCACTTTGAATTCATCAAAGTGATCGTTTTGCGGCACCCTTCGATATGGTACTCCTAAACCAGACTATCCAAAACCTTTTACAACTCGTCTCCCTTAACTGATTCATTTTTATTATAACTTTAACTAAAATGCTTATATTATAGTTCTTTGAAGGTGTTTAGTGATTTTCTCAAAAGACTCATGAGACTTGATTTTTGTTTTCTATTCTAAATATGATACCATTATTGCATATATATACTATGATATATTGTATATATGTAGCATATCATACTACATATATGTAATACATCATATTATATGTATATAGTGTTATACTACTACATATATGTAGTACTGAGTTATTTATTCGTGTATTGTTCTACCTTTTATGTCTAAGTTATTTATTTATTTGTCATAAAATACTTGAATTTTATTTCATATTTGAATGTATATCTATAAATCCATAAATAAGGGATAACCGAATAAAAATAGTATGCAGGAACTTAGATTTACTTAATTATTTGAGGTTATTTAATTAAATGGAATAGAAATTAAGTCACGGATATATGAAGACTTCTTCTCCTTATAGTTTTTGCACTTGATAAACAGGCAGCAATGGCGTTTACTCACTTACAAATCCCACTTAAGGATGTAGCAAAGGCCACCGACAACTTTGATCATGATAACATCATCGAACAAGGTGGATTGGGTACCACATATAAAGGACAACTCCTGTGGTCCGGTAGGTTGATGATGATTAGTGCACGGAGGTTTGATTGTAAGAGTGAGGAAGAAGACCTCAAGTTCTTGACGGAAATTTCAGTGCTTTCTGATCTAAACCATAAAAATCTAGTGTCCATTATAGGCTTTTGTGATGAGCAAAATGAGAAGATCATCGTAACCACGTATGAGGCCAACGGAAGTCTTGGGCAGTATTTACAAAGCCCGAACCTCACATGGACACAAAGATTGAAGATATGTCTTGGTGTTGCTCGTGCATTAAGTTACCTTCATTATCACAAGGGGCGTGATTCTACCATTATACATTGTAACATTAGTAGCGACACAATTTTGTTGGACAAAAACTGGGAAGCCAAGTTATCCGGTTTTGAAATTTCCATAAAACAATCCGTACACTATGAGGACAAAGTGTGCCTTTGTGAACATATTGGAGCAATGGGGAGTATGGACCCAGCAATTGAAAAGACCGGAGGCGTGACTCGCAAGTCAGACATCTACTCATTCGGTGTGCTTTTATTTGAACTATTGTGCGGGAGGAAAGCATTTGTTAATAGCAATAACAATGATGACAGGTTTCTAGCTCCAATGGCCAAATATCATTATGAAAATAATAAGCTGCATGATATAATCTTAGGTGGTCTACAGAAGTTCATGAAATCAGTCTTCAAATGCTCAGACGTAGCATATTCTTGCTTAAATGAGGACCCCGCGCACCGCCCAAGTATGGACTACATCGTCTATGAACTTGACGGAGCACTGCAACTTCAGCTGTCAATTAATAATCATAATATTGTAAGACCGCTTCTTCTTATTCTCTTTCTTTTCTACTTTATTTCTCATTATTTTTTTTTGCATTATAGTATTTTTTGGCCTTTTATCATTCTTACATAGCAATTTTCCTTTAATTTTTATCACAATATATCCTAGTTCCTATTGTACTTAAAAGTAAGTGTAAAAGAAATAAAAATGGATGGATGGAAAAACTCAGAATCATTAGGATGGGTAACGGGAATCACATTCAAAAATGAAAATTAGTTTTTATTTTTGTCATTTCAGTATGGTATCAGGTGATACCCATCTGATTAGTGATTACCCAAACTTATTTACCCGTATCAAGTATCAAGATGAAACATATATTAATATATTATATAATGCTAAGAAATATAGTACATATAATATTTTTAAAATTATTGAGTATGATTTGGTTACATAGTGGGCTTCATGCACACATGAGTTGGTCAAGCTGTAGGCTTTTGGTGAGTCAGTTGTTTGTTTTTCATTCGAATGAGTCATAAGGGTTAGTTGCTGCATTTCTAGTGGCTTTATATAGCCACTTTGATTCTTAAATAAGATACCAGAGTCTGTACTTGCATTGTGATTTTATCTTGGTTTCTTCAAGTGGTATATGGGCAAACTATAAAGAGCGTTCAAGAGAGAAAAGATTGATCCCTACAAACGGAGAAGAGAGGTCTCGAAGCAGATGCCAAAGGAATTAAGTAATATTTAAACGTCCTGTGTGTTGAAATTTGATGTGGACCATGATCACTAGAGTCTGATATTGGATAATTTTCTTTGATTCGAAGAGTATTGGAGAGTGATTGAAGATGGGCACCAAGAACCAATAGAAGGGATCAACTGACTACTGCTTAATGCACAAGTATAGATTTTTGACTTTAGGATGTGATGGCTCAAAATTACCTTTTAAGTCTCTCGACAAACATGTTTTGAAGATGATCACCCAAAAATATATGGCAAAGCAGATCTGCGATGGCATGAAGATTAAGTACCAAGGGAATGCATGAGTCAAACAAGCATAATTGCAACAACTCAGACGGGAATTTGAGCCTTTGAGGATGAAAGTCGGTGAGATAGTCACAATGTATTTTTGTAGAATCACGGTGATAGTGAAGCGAAATGAGAATTATAGGGAGGATATGCCTGATGTTAAAGTCATGGAGCAAATCCTTTAACCACTTACTCAAATTTTAAATTCGTGGGGTGCTTGATCGAGGAATCTAAGGACCTTGATGCAATGACTGTAGATGAGCTGCAAAATTCTCTACTGGTGCATGAGTGAAAAACAAGTGTTTAATATTAAGAAAACAATCCAACTGTTAGAGGAGGATGAGGATGCGAATGAGGCATGTTCATTCTAACCAAGGTAGAGGACAAGGAAGAGGTTGTAATTAGTTGAATAAGACAATGGCAGAAACTATAACTATTATCAAATGGGACCCTTTTAATATAAATGTGCTAATAGAATCAGGACAAGTAATTATACTTAGAATGATGAGTTGTTGCTGATGGCTTCCGTTGATATTGAAGCATTGGAGAAAGAAGGAATTTGAGTTCTAGATTTTTCTAGTTCTAATCATATGACAGGAGTACAGGAGTAGTTCATGCAACTTGATGAATTGTACAACCACAAGGTAAGTTTAGGAAATGACATCCATCTAAGAGTTGTAGGCTAGGTAATTATCAATGTTTATTATATGCCAGCAATCACTTCTAACCTTGTAATCATATGGCACCAACATGAGAAAAACATGATCGTTTTGTTAAAGGAGGGGTTTGCAAGGTTTATCATCCCAACAAGGATCTGATCATCTCCTATACAATAATAGAAATAAATGTTTCATGTTCATGGGATGATTAAGCCATATTCAACAACCAGTTTGCAAGTTAGTGAAGATGAGACTCAAATATTGTAGAAACAACTTCGCTCATATTAACCACAAAGCTCTTAAGACCATCTTTTATAGGCAAATGACTAAAGGGCTGCCAAAGGTGGTAAGGAAGGTTAAAGTTTGTGATACACGCTCTATGGGCAAGCAACAACTTGAAGTGATCCCTAAAAAATGAATGGGGGGAAACCAAGAGGCTTCAGCTGATCCACATGGATTTGTGTGGCCCGATCACTCCACCCTCTTAAAGTGATAAAAACTAAATGCTGGTTTAAATTGATGATTATACTTGCCATGCATGGGTATGGTTTATAAAACAGAAAATAGAAACTTTTGAAAAGTTCAGACGATTTAAAGTCATGGTGGAAAATTAAAATGGAGCTAAAATCAAAGGTCTTTGAAGTGATACTGGAGAGGAGTTCACATCCAACTCGTACTCCTATCCTTCATCTGCAAATCTCAAATTTGATTTTGAGAATTTGTAGTAGGGCCTTCTAGACCTCCTTGAACCCTACATATCTGGACTTTAGAAACTCTTACACCTTTTCTATCTTTTTCTTTGCGACCGGTATCTAGTCTAATTATTGCTTGGAAGATGAATGCTCGAGCTTGCTTACTCTTCTTTTCGTCTACAATCACTATGGTTGGAAGATGGCTTCGAAAAACCCTTGGGCAACCATGATCACTTCCATCTTTATGGCCCTCGCTATGTAATTCATAGGAGTTAGGACTGGACATTGGAAGGGAAATGTGTTATCTTTTGAGGTATTAGACGTATAGGTGATCGACATGTTGTTGAAACAATGAACTTTGGTATAAATGATGGATAGAGAACGTGAGCTCTAATACCAAGTGTTAATTATCAGAGGGATTAGTAGGAACAGAAAACAAAGAACAAAAGAATAAAAGGCGTTTGGTACGTAGAAGCTTAAAGGAACTTAATGCAATTGCAATTTGAATTCCACTTGTCATTGTGTTTTGTTGGTAGGAATTTGTTGTATTTAGATTTGAATTTCATTCTTAATGTATTTGGTAGCGAAAGAAATTGTAATTGGAATTAATCTCTTAAATTCCTTCAAATAAAGGATTTCAAACTCCCAAAATTTAGAGGATTTCAAATTCCACCGACCCCCGCCTACCGGCGACACCTGCCGACGTTGCTGTTGTCATGACCATTGTCGACAATCAACAGTCGCCGCCGACAAACGCTCGTTTCCACTGACAGCGCCCGCGTCTAATCACTGATGATCGTCGCCGAACCTCGTCGGTTTTAGATGCGCTCTACGATGACTGTCGGTTTTCAGCGGCGGGCGTGATCGGTTGGCCGCAGTTGATTGTCGGTGATGAGGGAGACACACAATCAGTGATATGTTGCGGCGGTGATGAGTCGGAGTCGGTGATGGTTTGCAATGAATGATAAATTTCAATTCTTTTATGAGTGTTTTGTCACTAAAATGTACTTGGAATTTGGATTCTTTTGATAGAGTTCAATTCTCTTGAATTTCAAATCATTTGTAAAATATTAAATTTCAAATCCAAATCAACACATTATACAAATCAAACGCCCCCTAAAATTGTAGTCGGATGTACTTTTTATTGAATTATTATAGCTAATCGATTACAAGGAAATTAAAAAAATGAAATTGCGATGATGATTACATTTGAAAGACGGTATCTATTAAAACTAAATAAATGAACAAAGTCCTCTAAAAAACTGGTCTCCTTCCTTTATTCGTTGGAACAACGTCAACATTCACTTCCGATGCTTGTCGGAATTAATCTCCCTGGAATTCCGATCGCACGTTGCCTTGGTCAACATTAATTCATCAGGTTCTATTACGCCTCTCGACCACACCGTTTTGTTGTGGGGTGTATGGCGAGGTAAACATTCTTTTGATACGTACCCATTTCATCACAATATGTGGTGACTAAAGAACTGATCCGCACGGTCACTTCATAAGGCATTGGTTTTAAAGGATGTCTCTAGTTCAACTCATTGTTTGAACTTCTTGAATTTTGCTAGTGCAACATTCTTTTGTTTAATGGTACATACCCACATATAATGGGTATGATCATCGGCAAATAACATGATATATCGATTTCCTCAAAAAAGTTGGTGGGGATATCGGCCACATAGGTCAGTGTGGACGGTTCAAGTGGTTTTAAAGCACGGTACTTGGCTTTTTGTGGAAAACGTTCTGGACTATGGTTTTAAAGCACAGTATCTTGTTTTCTTCCATTCCATGTTAAGCAAAGTGTTAAAATTAGGTAGCAAAGCCTGGCATGCATGCGAGAGCCATGTAGGGAATCGGAGTACCCGTTTGTTGATTTTGAATGATATTTTGTACAAGCGATTAAGACTCCTAGGCACTCTCATTAGCAGCTTGTTTCCTTCCTTGTACGTACAGCCACAAATACTCATTCGCCGTCCATACCTTGCTCCCATATATATTCAGTTACTTGCCCTAGGCTCAAGATATTGCTTTGTAAATCGGGTATGCAGTAGACACTGCTTATATATCCTTTGTTTGCCATTTTTTGCAGTCGAACGGTATTGATTCTTTTCCTTTAATATGAACCTTTGACCTGTTTCCAAGTCATACGATGACTTGTGATCGATATCCGTGACGTGGTTTTGTCGTCTAGTGATATGGTTGGATGCGCCGTTATCCAAGTACGATATTGGGTCATCATAAGAATCATTTTTGAGTTAATTTCATTTTTGTTCCTTAAGGTTTAACTAAAATAACTATTTTCCTCCACAAGATTAAAAACATCAATTTACCTCCAAAAGTTTCATATGTTGTTTCAATTTCACTCCAAAATTTTCATTATTTTGGATAAAGTTGAAACAACTAATGAAACTTTGGACTGAAATTAAAACAACTTATGAAACTTTTGGAGTTAAATTGATGTTTTTAATCTTTTGGAGGAAAATGGTTATTTTTAACAAACCTCAAGGAGTAAAAAGGAACTTAACTCATCATTTTTATATAACCCAGTAATGCATAGTAGTGTAACACATTGATGTAATATTTTATTATTTAAGAGACAGTGTTAGTCAAAAAATTATGAAGCTTGAAAGCTCCATACTTTTGTTCTAAGATTTCATTATTTAAGAGATATTTTGCAAAACC
Source organism: Flaveria floridana (assembly GCA_018326465.1). Classification (NCBI taxonomy): domain Eukaryota; kingdom Viridiplantae; phylum Streptophyta; class Magnoliopsida; order Asterales; family Asteraceae; genus Flaveria; species Flaveria floridana. Next base: position 14,751 of record BJCO01362833.1, read on the forward strand.
AAAGATTAGCTTGTTGATATCATGACCAAACCAATAAAGCTTGTCACTTTTGTACAACTGAGAGATTGTCTTGGAGTTCAGGAGATTAAACTGAATGCATAATTCAGTTTAAGGGGAGGAATGATGGGCTTAGTGACCACGTTTTTAGGTCGATCGAGTCATAGGGTTTCTGGAATTGAGTCGGTTCTTTGTTTTCATTTGAATTGAATGAGTCACGAGGGTTGCTGATTATGGTGAACGTTGTACTGAAGGCTTTATGTAGGTACTTTCATACTTGAATCTTCAATAATTGGTATTTGCACTATGATATCATCTTGGTTTCTTCAAAAATTGTTACGAACCAAAAATTATTACCAGATATACAACTATTAGAAGTGATAATTTAAGTCGGCTCAAGTCAGTTTACGATCTGATTGGGTAAAGGAATCCCTAACCACATACATACGGTCATATGCATACCTGATACCAAATGGGTAATGCCTACTTGATGGCGGGTATGATATTCGGTATGGTTACGGGACTAAGATTGTAAAAACCTGACCGATAATGTAACCAAAGTAATTGGTGGTTATTATTACGTGATATTAACTTTTAGTATCTTTGTTTTAGTTTACGTATTTAACACTATGATATTAATAATTTAACTTTAAACATTAACCTAATTTTTTGTAAGAGTTTTTTTTTTTACTTGGCAACCTATTAATTATAAGCATGTTGTTTTTAATCCCTTGATTTTTTTAACTGGTTAATAACTTTATTGTTATTATCATTATGCCTATATGCAATTGAAATTTAATTGAATTGAACTTTACATAAACATAGGATATGGATTACATTTTATCCAGCTAACCTTCTTTAAATTAGTATGGTCTAACTAATTCAATTTCACATCAAAAGAGGTGATAGAAGTTTTTATAAATAAACCAATTAATGGGATATTAACTAACACAACTTTTTTTTTCAGTTCTCGTCTCTTATTTTTATTTAGCAAATATAAGTTTTAACTCTCTTTTCCCTTGTCACATATTTGCAGGGAAAGAGCTTCGAAACCTTAAAGATTCCTCTCACAAGTGTTAATTTCGCCACACATAATTTCTCAAAGACATACAAAATTTTAGAAAACAACTACTATACTTGTTACAGAGCAGAACTCAGCCTTTTTGATAAACCAAATCCTTCATCTGTACTTATAAAACGTATCTCTCCAGAAAACGAATTCTACCAAAGACATCATTTTGTTTCAGAATTTGAAGTTCTTACCCGTGTTAAGCATCCCAACATAGCCACTCTATATGGATTTTGTAATGAAGATTCTGAGATGATACTTGTCACTGAGAATGTTTCTAATGGACACCTTCTTCGTTATTGGAAAGGCTACGGGGACAGATCTGTTTTGACATGGGAAACACGTTTACGGATTTGCATCGATGTTGCCCGCGCATTGAATTACCTTCACTTTGAGATGGAAGACCAAAAGATGATAGTACACCGTGATATTTGTAGCGAAAACATTGGGTTGGATGAGAACTGGGGGGCAAAGATTGTCGGTTTTGAAGAATCTGTAAATCAAGAAGGCATAGCTGCCAAGTGGAGGAAGAGACAGTCCTACACAGATCCAAGTAGTAACACAATTAATATGGCAAAAAAAGTATCAGATGTTTATAGTTTTGGAGTGGTTTTGTTTGAATCTCTATGTGGGAGGTCAGCCGATGAACTAATTTACCATGGCAATCGGAAAAAAGGGCTGGCCTACATGGCAAGACAAAGCTATAGCAAGGGAACACTAGAGGAGATGATAGATCCTATAATAAACGATGGATCCAACGAGATCTCTTTGTACACGTTTATTGAGATTGTAATTAAGTGTTTGGCAAAAACTCAAGACTGGCGTCCAACAATGAAATTCGTTATCAAGGAACTTGAGAAAGCGTTATTTTATCAAGTAAGTTAATCCCTTAAATCTTTCTCCTTTTGTTTACACACCTAAAATGCTTGTTCATCTTAATTAGAACTAAATAATTAAGTACAAATTGATTTCCACACATAAAATGATTGTCAAGGAACTAGAGTTTTAAAGTCCAAAACCAGTTTTTTACTTGCACCTATATTCAAGATGTCATTATTACTAGTACTAGTACTACTATTGCTTTCGCCGCCACCGCCACGACCACTACCACTATCACTGCCACTGTCACTCTCACTACAACTATGACAGCATGTGTAGAACAAAACTGAATAAAACCATAGGATTTAGACTCATTTTCAGATTATGATTTAATCGCCTTCGATGGTGGCCACATGAGAACCAACCACACTCTCTCCTTTCTCCCTCTCTTCCCATAGATCCTCCTTTCCTCTTGTTTGTGTTTTCATATTTTTCTTGTATCCACACACATGTTAAACCCAGTTATGCCTAGGTCAATTTTACAGCCTTATATCAAACTTGTACAGGCATTAAAAAGCAGTACCCCAAGTATAAGCCCTTGGAATTTACTGTTCAAATCGTTTATCTTTAAATAGTATGTTTTAATTTTAATGTAATAGGATTTAACTTATTTTAGTATTATGAGCTTGGACCTTATTACTAAAGAGAAAAAAGGTTATATTTAACTTACTACTAAAGAGAAAAAAGGTTATAGTTTACGAGTGGCATCGTGGAATGTAGGAACTCTAACTAGTAAGTTATTATAGTTAATAGATGTGCTGAAGAGACGTAGGGTTCAGATAGTGTGCCTTCAGGAGACAAGATGGCGGGGTGGGAGAGCAAAAGATTGCAACGGTTATAAACTGTGGTACTCAGGGTCAGATG
>BJCO01362835.1:0-11515 GCA_018326465.1 Flaveria floridana
CCCCTTAGAAAATATTACGTTACCCTTTAAAAAAATTTTAAACCCAATATTTCATAGAAAGTTTTAAAAATATTCTAATATTTTATTAAAAACATTATATTTTATAAAGCATAAATAACTAATAAGCCTAAAATGTCCAATAGTTTAATAAAATAATAATTAACAAACTCAAAATAACAATAAGCCCAAAATATATATCAAACAACTTAAAAACTCAAAAGTATAACTAATTAGCCCAAAAAAATAAAACATAAAACTTAAAAGAACAAAAAACACCCAGCCAACCTCCACCCATAGCAGCCGACCATAGCATCCGGCCACTCTGCAGCTGAAAGCTATAACTAATTTGTAATCTTTTTGTGTTATTTATTATAAAATTAGTAATTTGAAAGATGAAAAAACGTGTTATTATGTGCCCTTTTTTTAAAAGAAACTTTTAATAGGAGGTATTAGTTTTAATAATGATAATAACATGCAACCAATTGATGATGATACTGGGTCAATTACTCATTCGGATTTACTTCCTTCGGGTTCAGTTCATTCGATTCCAAATTGATTTGATATGAATGATCTTTCTTTAGACCCATTTATTATGTTTTTTTTTCTTTTATTAATATAACTGTACGGTAAAATAAAATTTTCTTACGTTACGCCTAAATTTTTTTTTAGATCTGCCACTGGTCGTAGAAGAGATAAGTAATTTTATTGTACCTTACAAGTTACAACCGGAAAATGAATTAGTAAAATAGTTTTATTATACGGTCTAGATGAACTTTTTTATTTTAAACAAATGAAATTAGGACATTTTATTCTTTATTTTCTTTGTATTCGCTTCTTACCAAGTGATGTTGATTGACTCTGTTAGTCATCTCGTTTACCATATATGAGGAATTCGTCATGGCATTCCCCAACTCTTTAAACCCATGCTTCAAGCGAACACATCTCTGTCATCGTCTACTGACAACTTTTTCAAAGACATCATGCATGGCTATTGCTCGACGTATCTCAGAGCTTCAATAAGGGTTCTTGCTTTTTTTTCCCTCTCATCCAAATAACTTTTAAAACATGTCACAACTAAGATTTATCTACTTAAGTATATTATTATTATTTTATAAAAAATGTGTACGACTCTTGTCCATAATATTAGTGGATGATTGGTTCCTCGTAAGTTTCTTGCGGCAACAAATCACATGTTGACTATATGAAAAGGAGTAATCTTAAATGCACGTCAAATTATAACGTGAAATCTGTCTACACCTGGTTCTTTGTAACTCTTTAACACCTGATTAAAAGTTTGTATGTTAATATAAAAATATTACATATAGTTGGCAATGAATAAATACAAAAAATTTCACATAAACATTTTAATTGTATACATCAAAGTTGTGATCACCATTTTGTGATTCGCAAGGGACTCGCAACATCTACGAATTCATTATTCAATTTCGGAAAAGCTTGGAGGCTCATGCTACGTAACCACATGTTTGATCATCAACTAACTGGCTGTTGATGACATCCATCAGCATATTATTGTCATCAAAACTCTCATCGAACGTAACCTAAACGATCGAATAAGCATCACAGGAACTTCAATTGTTGATTCAACAATGTCTTCAAACAATGATCAATCGGAACTGCAGAACGGAGGCACAAAACACGATCCAGATTCCAAATTTCACCGGCAACAAGACGAAAACAATGGTGATCGTTCTCCGAGCGTCAATCGATCCATTCGATCCAGTGGTAGTCCTAAGGATTCCACCAATGTTGATTCGGATCGCAAAGAACCTAAAATTATAGGGCTACGGAAAGACGAGGGGAGACGAACTGTTAATATGAGAGAATTGCTGAATGATTTGAAGAATGGCTATAGCAATGACACTTCTCCATCATCTGTAGTTTCTACGCCTTCTCGTAGGTCAGAATTTTAGCCTGATTTGATTTAGGTCTTACGATGGTAGTTTTGTTACTACATTGACATTATTGTATGACAAATAAACTCTAGAAATCTGATTCTTAATCGATCATGAATTGTTCGTCCTATTAGTTATTGTTATAAGTATGAAGTTGTGTTTGTATTCGTCGTGTAATGATTTCTATAATGTTGCATAAAGTTGGGAAGCTGCAATTAGGGTTGTGAATCCAAAATTTGGTCTGTCTGCAATACATGGTGATTGGTGAAGTAATTCGTTAGATTTGAATGAATTTCATATTCACCGTGTAACAGCAGAGCATTTATATTCAAGTATTTGAAATTTTTAGTTGATTTATTGTATGCTCTTTCTGTTTCTTGCATTGGTTGATGTTATTTTTTTGAGCAAAAATTTATATTGATATATAGTTTTACCTTTTTCTGCACTTCAGTCAAGAAAGCAAACAACATAAAGAACAAAATAAGGCAATCATGGACTTGATCAATAGTATCAGTGGTTCTCATGAAGGGAGATCAAGGCAACGAATGCTCAAATTTGCTGCAAAGAGGTAATGATCACTGCTTTTCTTTTCTTTTTAACTACGTGCGGGTTCTTATAATATGACTGGATCTGGACTCGGTTAGCGTTTGAGTCCTTAGGTTTGTATAATTACTAAAAACTTGGAACATATTTTCAGGTATGCAAGTGCCATTGAGAGCAATCCAGATGATTATGATGCGCTTTATAATTGGGCTCTGGTTCTTCAGGTTTAAATAACCATTGTTCATGTAATAGTTTGTAAATCGATAATATGTAGCTACACTACATATGAAATAATTACCAGTGCATTACTATTTTCATCCGACTACAATGAGATTCTTGTTAACACTCGAATAATCTTATATGCAGGAATGTGCAGATAATATTGATTCGGATACTAATTCACATACTAAAGATGCTTTGCTCGAAGAGGCTTGCAAAAAATATGATGAGGCTACCCAATTAAACCCTGCACTGAATGATGTATGCATCTCTATCCCATCATGCGGAGCTAATTTTCTTGAACGATGAATTGATGTGATTAATGATTTAGTTTCTCTTATCGTATGGCATTTTTTACAATATGTCTACTTTCAGGCTTATTATAACTGGGCTATTGCCATATCAGATCGAGCCAAACTGCATGGTCGTACAAAGGAAGCTGAAGCATTATGGAAGCAGGTTACACCTTTAAACCTAAATTTCTTCTTTTTATAAAAAAGAGGAAGCTATGTGTATTTTGTTCTCTTAATCTTGCAGGCATCAAAAAATTATGAAAAAGCCGTTCAACTAAATTGGAACAGTCCTCAGGTAACTTTTAAAACAATTAGCTTTGTGTCATGCATTTCCGTATATGATCGCTTGGACATTCTGTTACATTTCAGGCTCTCAACAACTGGGGACTTGCTTTACAGGTGCCTGGAATATTATGTGCTCTGTTCGAAAACTTCTCGTATAATTCTTAAACATTAATATATACTAGTCACAGATATTAATTAAATCAACGATGAGTGTTGCAGGAACTAAGTGCAATTGTCCCTGCACGAGAAAAGCAGGCAATAGTAAAAACTACAATCAGTAAATTTCGTGCAGCAATACAATTGCAGTTTGATTTCCATAGGGCAATTTACAACCTTGGCACTGTTCTGGTCAGTTTACGTCAGTCTTTTTTCCAATATTATATGTAACAATTGTTCATGCTCTTTAATGAAACTGGCGGTATGATTTATCCTGTTTCTGCAGTACGGATTAGCAGAAGACACGTCAAGAACTGGAGTGTTGGTTATTGGAAACGAGATTTCCTCTAATGAATTATACAGTCAATCTGCCATCTATGTTGCTGCTGCTCATGCGTTGAAACCAAATTACTCAGTTACTACCTTTTATTTCTATATAGTTTCAAAATATTTTAATTCTAACCTGGAGGTTTTATAAATCACAGGTTTACACCAGTGCCTTGAAACTTGTGCGGTCCATGGTCAGTACATAATTTCCAACTTACATATATAAACTTTATTATCGAATCAGGATCAGTAATACTCAAAATTCTGAATTACCTTTGGTGAATTGTCAATTGTTTTGCAGCTTCCTTTACCATATCTAAAGGTCGGATATCTTAGCGTGCCCCCAGTGGAAAATCCAGTTGCCCCACATTGTGATTGGAAAAGGTTTCAGTTTGTTTTGAATCATGAAGTACTCCAACAGGTATCATTATGTTCTTCATGGGTTTCTGATGGTTTTAGCCATAATCTTTGTTCTTTTAATGATTCATTATTTTAGATCCATGATGATGAAGGAAAGACTAATGACAGACCAGCTATCAGTGTTGATATACCTGATATTATATCAGTATTAGTATGCTCAGATTTGACTTTACCACCTGGTCCTTCCATCTGCATTCGTACAATTCACGGACCAATCTTCTTGGTATTTTTCATTTTGTGAAAACTAGTAGTTGATTGCACTTGTATTTTATAAATTATAATGTTGTTTTTCGGGTTAATAATGTTTTAAACCTCAATGTTTCGCCGGTTTTTTTTTCTTCAACTCTCTTTTGTAATGGTTTATAAATAGTTAAAACAGAAAACCACTGAAAGTTTAAGGGTTAAACCATAATTAGCCCTTATTCAAAATTAAAACTTTTACATGTTTAAATGTATGTTCTGCTTCATTTCCACCTCAGGTTGCAGATTCATGGGAATATTTGGACTCATGGATTGATGCTTTACGACTAGTTTACACGATATTTGCTCGTGGTAAGACCGATGTTCTAGCTGCCATAATAACTGGTTAATTTGTTCTTATTGCAATTAATGCATTTTTTGAATATTTGAAAGCACTCATATCATGAAATATATTGATATATAGAACTGAAGCTGTTCTTGGCAAACTATAACTGGTTATATCATCTCATCTTGTCAAAACTAATAACAAATTAATCCTACTTTAAGAAGTTAAAAACTTCATACAAATTGGTGGATTTATTTTTGCCAAAGCAAGAACCGAAGCTGGTAGGGTCCACATACCCTCACCACATATCAAACCCGAAGCAACCGCGGGTACCATTGGTTCAGCTTCTTTTGCATTGACCTTATGCCAAACAAACACAACCAAACTCCCAATACACATATCTATAGCAAAATAACCACCAACCAAAAATGGCACAGCCATACATATTGGCAATGGCATCCACTTTCCTATTCTTTTTGGTGACACATCTTTAATCATGTTCACTACCACTGCAAATGCAAAAAAACCATAACACAACTGTAAACAATGTTTAGGCAAAGCCGAAAACCCTTGGACTCCGAGTATGGCTAAGTTTCTGTAGATTAGCGCGTATGGTGCCTTATATTCTCCTTCAGGGTTTCCAATATCAAAAGCCTTGTAGAATAGAAAGAAGCTTAAAGGTGACACAATGCACCCTATGGCAGTACCAATTGCTTGACTGAGAAGCATGGTTCTAGGAGAGGTTAAAGTGAGCTGACCCGTTTTCAGGTCATGCATAAGTATGCATGAAACTGAAACAACAGACTTCACCAACCCACACCCTGCCATTCCCGCGATCACACCGTCCTTTTTCCCCGCCATTGCCGCCATCATGAAAAGCCCAATTTTACCATAGTTGTAAGCCATGTTAAAGTCAGTCAACCCGGCTCCATACGCATTACAGAAGGCCAAAGATGGAGCAAAAATATAAGCTATGATCACAAAGTACCATTTAACCTCAGGAAACATATATGGTAACGCGATTACTGCAATAATTGCAAAGATAACATATCCCGTTCCTCCTATCGACATGGGTATGGTCTCTCTAGTGAAAATCTCATTTTGTATTTGCTCCTCTTCACTAACCTTCTTTTCTACAACTACAATTACAAAAACAAGACATGTTCAGGTCATATAACCAACAAACACAAATTTAGTGATCTGTTAATGTTAATTACCTGGATTAAGGTTTTTGGTCTTGATTCTTCCATGAACACTCCTGGATGTGATATATAGTATCTTGATGAAGTTGTATAGCCCATCACCAAGGATCAAAGCAATTGAAATAAAGGCCTGCCAACCCAAGAAACAATGACCCACCTCACAAAACCATAAAAATAACAACAACAACAACAACAATAATAATAATCAAATGTGTTCAATGTTCGGAAAGTTTAGTTATTACTATTGTATTATTGGGGTTTAGCTCTACATAGCTCATGGGCTCGAGATAGGCTTTTGTAGTGTTTCTTATATGTACATATTAAGGGTTCCCTCTCCATAGTAATTATTCGGTTAATATCGGTTCTCACTACAGGAAAGAAATCAAGAAAAATGAACCAACAGTACCTTGTAACCATTTAAGCTTTTCATGCTACTTTCAGGCAAACCAGGTGGAAACCAATCTCCCTTCTTTTGTCCAATTAGTGGCCACATTATACCCCATGAAACCACAGCTCCAAACAACAAAGATAAATTCACAATGTGAGGGCAAATCATTCCAGTTCCCACATAAGTCATGCTAAAGTCAAAGTAAAACCTACAATCAAATTTTAAATCTATATATCAGAATCAAGAAGGGAATTCATGTAATAAAGTTACTTGTTGTCCATCCAAAGTTTTGACCCGAACCCATTTTGACCTGTTACCCAACCAGACCCGACAGTTTTACCAGGCTTAGTCATACATGTTCTTCCAAGCTGTCAATCCAAAGGTAGGAAACTGCGCAAATCCACAATTTCCGTCCTTTCCTGTAAAGAACCATTGAAAAAATCCCCATAGAAAACTTGCTGAAAAGTACTTTGCAAATCCTTTCACTTGTTTCCTATAAACAGTTAAAAATATATCAAAAGAATTCATGAGTTTTACATAATTAGACTATATGAAATACTGAGATCCAAAGGGTTAATCTAAGCACCTTGCAATATCATCTCCTTGACTATGGAACCCGTTAATAAGAACCCCGGTCGCCATCCCGCTTGGGAATATTAACTTATAATCAACAATTAAAACCTGTGGAAAACCAAATGGAACTCAGTTAATCAATCTTTAAATTCTATTTTTTCTGACATGATCACGGTATATTCATAGTCTAAAAGCACATCTAAGCTGGTTAATATTCCACTAATTGCTATGACATACAAGAGATCAAGAAAGATTTAACGCGATATACCTTTCGAAGTGGAATCAATACAAAAAGACCAATAAAACAGACCAAGAACGAGTAGCCCATCATCCAACCGACGCCTGGTTCTTTGTAACTCCCCGGAGAACTTGCTCCCCCTGCCAGCTCATATGTTTTCTTGTTTAACCCCAGTAAATATGACCCATATCCACCTGCATATTTGTGATCAAAAACCACAACTATCTTTATAAAAAGCTACAAAATTTTATAAAAACAAACACTTAAAACTCAATAATATACAAACCTCCAATAGCAATACTGTAACAGGCAACCGAACATGTCTGGATCATGGTGTTCTCATGTCTAGTAAATGGAACAGTTGAAATCCCAGATTTTTGGAGCATCTTTGTCCAGGTTCTCATGAACACAAAAGCAAGAAGTGCGGCCGAAACGTTCATATTAGGTGTCATACCAGTTGTAAGATTCAGTTTCATCGCTATAATACTATAAACACACCCTAAAATAACACTCGCTACGATCCCACGAACCGTTATTTGTTTTGTCCATGGTTGCAGCCTTCTTGAACCCTCTAACTGATGATCAGGATCATTATCACCATCATCCTTCTTCTCTTGTTCCAACACTTCTTCTCTTTTAGCTCTTTCAATCTCCCCATTATTCTCCTTCATTTCTAGGTTCATCATGTATCCTACGTCAACAACTGATCATTAAACAACATAGAAAAGATCAAAAGAATAAATTCTTTCATATATATGTTGCGTATCTCTCTCACCTTATATATCCTTTTTTAAACCAAAAACGCGCTTCAAAGGACACCACGCCTGCCACACGACCCTCGAAGGTTATTATTTCCGTCTAAGCAATGAATTCGGTTACATGGAAGCCACACTCTTGATGTTACCTGGAGTTCTATTATTTCCCATAAATGTTAGTTGTTCCTGTTGAAATGTGATGTCTTGTTTTTTATTGATATGAAAAGAGTGGCAATAGTATATGAAGCATGTTACTTTGCACTTTAGTACCTTATACTTTTACTTATTTGGTATTTTGATTGTGACATTACATTCTTTGTTAGGCTCAAACTGTAATAAATAATTTACTACCACTAAAATATTATTTAGCATCTTACACCTATCATGTAAAGTCTAAAAAAAACACAGCCGCGTCATACTTGCTCAGGTTTACCCTTTTCATAGTCGAAAACGCCCACATCTTCCTCTCCTCCTCTCACAAAATTCGTCCGAAGGAATCATTAAGAACGGATGTCATCTCCCTCTTTTCTCCTACGTCTCTCCACGTTGGTGTCACGTCTTTCATGGACGTTTGAAAATGTCGCCGTCGAATATGCTCATATACTTATTTTCATTTTTGGAAACTTTGAAGATAACACAGATATTGTGTTCATGATTTGGAATCCAAATTCAGAAATACTATACCTCATGGACAATGAGAATTATATAATTTTTTTCTATCACACACACGTGTATATATATGTATATATGTATGTATATTTTTAATTAGAATCTTATTAGAAAGGACGATTTAAAATAACTTTTTTTTTCAATATTTTGAAACTAAAGTAACCTTTGTGCAATAAAAAAAAATAAACACATAAGAATAAAACCCCGTAGATGAGCCTGATTGAACATAATGAAAGAAGGTGCCATCACTTCATGTGATGTTCTGATGATTAAAAATAATAATAATAATAATAATAATAATAATAATAATAATAATAATAATAATAATAATAATAATAATAATAATAATAATAATAATAAATATAAAGAAATATTAGAAAATAATAAAAGTGAAAAAGGCGATTGGAATGGTGACCTCACAATTGGTGTATGGTGTTTGGATGGGTGCAAAGATTGTTCCCGTTTGGAAGGCTCTAATTTGGAGTTGAAAAGTGGGTGTGGAATATTTACTCCACACGCCCCCACTTTCGATAACGATATCTTACCATTTATTTATATATGTTTATCTATTAACTTTTTTCAAATATTTTTTACTTAACTAAGAAAGATGCATAGTATATAAAGTTTAAAAATAATATCAAGTGATGACTCAAAGTTCAATATGGAACATGATGGCAATCACGTTGATATGAAATTCATTGAATTTATTCCTCAAGAAACTATAGCAAAACAAAGCCAATTAAGAATCATAACTATGAGAGGCAATGCATTTGAAATAATATTTCATTTTCTTACCTTTTCATGTCACAAAGACTCGGATTTACAGTTCTTCGGGTTTAAATTTTCGTTATTGGTTTCATTAAAGCTGTGTTCCTTAGTTGGATTGGTCGTCTTCTTCTTCATTCTACCCTCTTTTTTTATTTTGTTTTAGTTTGCCAATTTTAACTCATAGAAGTGAAAATCCAGAGTAGGTATTTATATCTTTTCTTGATAGTATATGTCGATGGATCCTTTTATATTTTGTTTGAGAGGACGATCCAAGCGATATAATATGTTTTTGCGCCATCTCATTGATTGGTTATATAGTTTTCGCCTACTGCGTATATATGATTAACAAGCTGATAGAATATTAACTTTATAATTACATGTAATTAAATCGTTAAAAGCTACAAATTGTATGTAAATTTAATATCAAAAACAACTTTATATATTGTAGTTTAGCGTGAAATATTACACCATTAACCTTTCGCTATTATTAATATAAAACCTACATATTCAATATATTCCCAAAAACTAAAAATTATATATAGGCAACTACTACTAGAAGATTCTTTATGTTGGACTAGATCCCTCTCTATCAAGTATTCCCTTGGTCTATAGAATCTTTAACACCCTCATGTGACCAACTTGTCTTAAACACTTTGAATATTGAGCATTATTAGTTAAATATGTATAAGGATTAATATGTCAAAATAGGAATTAATTAATAATGAATTCAGTTCGGTTCAGTTATCGTTTAAAACCGAATCTATAACTAACGTTCCGGTTTTAGATTTTATAAATGTTTGGTTTTGGTTATAATTTGGTAATTTGAATAGATGACATGGTTAATTTAGTTGACTGTAGGTTTACACGTGTATGATTCAATCATAATTTTAATTATTATATTTAATTATATATTGGTTAATTAAAATATTAACAATCTTTTTAAGTTATAAAAAAGAATAAGTGATGATCATTATGTTACTTGTTACACATTTATATCAGAAATTAACTACATATAGACGGTATAGCTTATTAGTCATTAAAAAGTGAAGGTTTTTTTAAATGTCAGCTTGGTATCGTTATTTTGGTTATAATTTACACGTGTATAACCATAACCTAATTACAAAAATTGATTATAAAAAATCATACAAAACACTCAATCACTTCGATTTCTTCGGGTCAGTTATTTGGTTTTACGCTTCCCTCTAGTTATTAACCTGACAAAACAAGATGAAACCATTTCCATCACAGCTACTGTTGCATAAAAATCTAAATATATAACAAATAAAAACTATATAGGTTTGTAAGCGACAAAACCCACACATTTATGGTTCTATGTCGTGTTAAAAGGTTTGAAATATCGTTCTATTGAGGACAAAAGTCATAAATAAAAGTCATAAATATCATTGGACTTATCCGATGACAGAGTTGTTGTCACAAGAACATCAAGATGGAGATGTGTTATCCACACTTCAATTATTACTTCCCATCATGTTTATCAATATTCAATAGTGTTAGTGTCTATTAACGTTAACTATTGTCTTAACATTTTGTTTTGCCAATTCTGCAAATTGCAACAATGATTCAATGAATTTGTATTTAAAGCTTATGTAGCATATAAGAATAATATATTATGTGGTTGGAGCATATTACTATGTAAAGTTTTTAAAAGTAAAAGCATTTAGATACACCTTTCTTTTTCAAGATTTAGTTTATACCAATTGCAACGCTATATATTTTATATTTTTGGAATTTCATGGACATATTAAAAGGGTTCATTGGTTGCTGCAATAGTTTCAAATTTTGATACCCAATATTCATAATATGAGTCAACTCGATAACATTATATAAAAAAACATTATCCTTCAACTATAATATAACATTATATAAAAAAAACATTATCCTTCAACTATAATAGAGTCGTAATTATGAGCTACTTGAGATTAACTTGATAAAAGAATTAAAACAATCTAGGTTTAAAGAAGTTCGGGCCAAGCTTAAGTCTAATATGAATTTCCTACATATTAGATATCGTAATATATAATTAGGATTTAAGATTAAATCATATATGTAAATGTTATAATTTTGTATAAGATATAATTATACTTTATACATAATAATACATGGGTAAATAATCGATCCGAGCATCAGTCAAGATCAAGCTTGTAAAAGTATTTAGCTCGAGTTTTGAATATATGACTTGAATGAGCCAAACTCAAGTTTGAATTATCTTAAGTTAAATG
>BJCO01362836.1:0-11159 GCA_018326465.1 Flaveria floridana
AAGTATCAAAATCAACAAATCCCAGCATCATAGCAAAAAAGTAATCTGTAGGATGTTTATTGTTGTTTACCGTTGCTTGCTTTGAAGGATTTATTGTTATTTGTGTGTTGATGTATTTTGTTAGTCAAGTGTAGCAGTTGATTGTTAGACTTTTACTTTGTGTTGTTGATATAATAGTTTCTTCGTATATCTTATGTATGGTGATGTGTTTTTGTGGTTTCTTAAGTATCTAATGTTCTGTTTCATTTTTTGTTGTAGCGTTCAAACTTTAGGGTTGAATTTTTGCTTGCTTACATTCTGCAGGTATGTGATCCTAATTTAGTTTATGTTTTGTTTGTTCTATAGTGCTATGTATATGTTTTTTTATTGACGTAGCTGCACCGTTAATATAGTGATAAATACTGTTGTTTATGTATATTTGTTTAGTTTATGATATGTCTGGAGGTCTGTTCCTTCTTACCATGTTGCTGTCCTGTTGTACCTATTTTATGTGTGCAGGTTTTTTTCCACGTGTTTCGCCTAATATTTCACGTCGTTATATGCAGGTATGATTTCTTGCTCTATGTTTTTCTTATGTCTAGCATTAGGAGTTGCCTGCTTTTTGGCTTTTTAATTTAGGAAGAATGTGCCTCTCCGGGTTACGTTAACATGTATAATATTACCAGTAATTTAATGCCCGAGGTGGAATCTAGTTTTTATAGTTCTCCTAAAATGTGTTATGTTCTGGTCTGTATGCGTCTTGTATGGCATCTCTGATTGCGTGCATTCCTTTGTTAGAATCGGCGAGGTAAGCGTAGGCGTCTAGGTGGTGTCGTTTCTGGTGTAAGTTCTTCTTCTACGTCATCTTTTGAGGCATCATCTCAGACGCAACGCCAGTCATGCCATCGTGCCTCGATGTTAAGATCGTCAACGCCAAGTGGTATGTGTTCGACAAGTTCTTATGTTGAGGTTGAGACGGGTGTTTCCTCTGGCGAATTCGGTCATACAACATTCTCTCCTTACTATGTGGATTTGGGAAGATGTAATGAGGTATGTGAGTTCTGTGGGACTCTATTTTGGTATGCTGAGCGACTCACATCTTTTCCATCTGGTCGTAGGCCGCGATACCATAAGTGTTGTAAGGCTGGGAGGGTGTCGCTGGATTTTCCTCTGCAACCCCCTGACTTATTGAAGTCTTTGTTTGCTGATCGTGTGTTTATGGGGAATGTTCGTGTGTATAACGCCATGTTTTCGATGACTTCTTTTGGAGCTATCGTCGACAATTCAATGAATCAGTGTGGTGGTCCGTACATGTTCAAGGTTGTGGGTCAAGTATGTCATTGGCTTGGCTCGATGTGCCCACTGCCTGGGGATCGTCCGAGGTTTTTGCAGATGTATATTTTTTACTCTGAAAATGAGGTTACAAACAGGCTTCGTCTCTTCCATGGAGATAGCTCACCGAATTTATCAGCAGAGATCGTCTCGGCATTAACTGCCATGCTTGATGAGTCAAACGCCTACGTGCGTCTTTTCCGGTCTGCGAGGGAGTTATATAGTCAGCAACATGTTCCTGAATTTTCTATTAAACTTTACAGTAGGGTGAAAGATAGAAGGTATGACGATCCCTTACCGAATACTGTTGGTGCTATTGTTTGTGACAGTGGCACTGCATCAGAAGATTTTGATGTTATTGTCCGTGATAAGGCCAATGCTCCACATAGAGTTAGCAAACTTCATCCATCTTATATGCCGTTGCAGTATCCACTTCTATTTCCTCGAGCTGAGCAAGGGTGGTCTCCTGAGTTACGCCTAGGACCAGACCATTCAAGTGATGATCGTAAGCTTAGTCCATCAATGTTCTACTCGTATCAGATTCATGATCGTGAAGGGGTCTACAACCATCTTCTTCATGCAGGTAGGCTGTTTCAACAATACATTGTTGACGCCTATATCTGTATCGAGCATTGTCGCCTAGAATATGTGCGGAATAATCAAGAAGAATTACGGTGTGAATTTTTGGAAGGTCTTCATAATGCAATATCCTGGGGGGATACAGAGGGCCATAGTATAGGTAAACGAGTCGTGTTGCCATCGTCTTTCACCGGCGGTCCAAGGTATATGTATAAACATTACCAAGATGCACGCGCCATATGTCGAGTCTACGAGAATCCTCAATACTTTATAACATTCACATGCAATGTTAAATGGCTTGAGATTGAAAGGGAGATAGCAGCAGCAAACGTCTCAAGTCCACAGGATAGACCTGATATTATTGCTAGAGTATTCCAAATGAAAGTGTGGTCCTTCATCAGGCATCTCAAAACATCTAAACCGTTTGGCGATGTTGTAGCTGGTAAGTATCAATCTTGTTGTTTGTCCTCTGGAGCTACATTATCATACGACGTTACTATGGATACTCATGTTGTATTATGATTTTTGCTTGCACAGAGTTGTACACAATTGAATTCTAAAAAAGAGGGTTTCCACATTGTCATACATTATTATGGGTGACTGAATCCTATAAAATTCGCACCCCAGAGGATATCAATAGATATATCAGTGCCGAGCTACCAGACTGTCAAACAAATCCTGTCTTGCGTAGGATTGTTACTGAATCGATGATACATGGACCGTGCGGTATTGCAAGAATGAGTTCTCCGTGTATGAAAGATGGTGTATGTTCAAAGCAATATCCTAAGTCCTATGAGGCATGTACACGATTTGACAGCGGAGGGTATGTTCACTACAAAAGGTCCAAGGACTGTCTACCATGCATCAAACGTGGGATTCCGTTGGATAATGGGTATGTTGTTCCGTATAATGCGAACTTGCTAATGCATTTTGATGCGTACATAAATGTCGAGTATTGCGGGTGGAGTATGCTTATCAAATATCTTTTTAAGTATATATCAAAGGGTGCAGACAGGGTTTGTTTTACGTTAACAAAAAAAGATGTTACTTCAGAAAACATACCTGCTGATGTAGTTGAGGTTGTTAATGAGATCAAAAACTACCTTGATGGCCGTTTCATATGCCCACATGAGGCATCGTGGAGAATTCTTTCATTTCCTATACATCATAGGAAACCGCCTGTTCAGGTTCTAGCAGTACACTTAGAAGGCAAACAAAACATGACATTTAGACAGACACAACGACTTCAAGAAATAGTCAATAATCAAAATGCCGGGAAAACAACTCTGACTGAATGGCTAGCAAATAACGCAATTGAGTCTTTTGCAAGAATGCCTTCTTCTGATTCAGGGGCTGGCCTTCGTTACATAGACTATCTGTCTAAATATCAGTGGGATTTATCGACAAAAAGTTGGACACATCGAACATGCAAAAGAACTCCCACTGTGGGCAGACTAACTTACGTTCACCCTTCATGTGGGGAATTGTTTTACCTGAGAATGTTGTTGAGTTATCAAAGAGATTGTTGTCCGTTTACAGATATACGCACTGTTTCAGGTGTTGTAATGCCAACATTTAGGGAGGCATGTGAAAAACTAGGCTTAATAGGTGACGACAGAGAGTGGTTGTCTACAATTTCAGAAGCTTCTGAATGGGCAACTGCTTCCGAGGTTAGATCCCTTTTTGTACATATACTACTGTATTATGATGTGTCGAATCCTTTAGCTTTATGGGACGCAAGCTGGGAAAGAATGGGAGAGGATATTTCATACAACCTTGACTCCAGACTTCAAAACTCAGATTCTGGTGTTAGTAGGGTTGACCTACAACAATTTGTGCTCTATGAGCTCGAGTTGTTACTGAATTCTAACGCAACACCACGAACACTAGCTGATTTTGGATTGCCTCTCCCCACAGAATCCACTCTTTCTATGCTTAGGAACGTGTTGTTACTTGAGGAAAAGAGTTATGATCAGGAAGCATTACATCGTGAACATCTCTCCTTAAAGGCAAATCTTCATCCTGAACAAAAAAAATGTCTATGATGTGGTGTTGTCCTCAACTAGGAATTCATCACATGTGTTGTTGTTTGTGTATAGCCATGGAGGTTCAGGTAAAACATACCTCTAGAGAACAATCATTGCAACTTTAAGGTCAGAAGGTCAGGTTGTTTTAGCAGTAGCAGCTTCGGGGATCGCTTCTCTATTATTGCCTTCAGGCCGTACGACTCATTCAACATTTAAGATACCGTTGGAATTAACTGATGAATCTGTATGCCATGTTAAGAAAAATACAAACATGTCTCGCCTTTTGTTACAAACGGGCCTTATAATTTGGGATGAGGCACCGATGAGTGACCGAAGGTGTTTTGAGTCTCTGGATAAAACGTTAAAGGATTTAACGGGTAATAGTGTGATGCCATTCGGCAGTAAATCTGTGCTGTTGGGTGGAGACTTTCGTCAAACATTGCCAGTGAAACCAAAATGCACGAGGGCTGATATAATATCGTCATGTCTCACAAAGTCTTATTTGTGGAATTACTTTTCTGTTCATAAGCTAACGGTGAATTTGCGAGCAACATTGTGCTCATACGTGAGTGAAGAGGAGGATGTACAATCATTTTGTAGTTGGTTACTAAGAGTTGGAGATGGCAAAGAAGGTGTTTCGCTTACATCTGGACAACCAGACGTTAAAGTTATTGAAATACCACCACAGATGATTATTAATGATTCAGAGGCTGCATTGTATGATCTTATCAGGTTTGTGTACAATGAGGAATATTTGCTAAGTCCATTAGCCACAACATTTGCAGAACGTGCCATCATATGTCCTAAGAATGACACCGTTGATGAAATAAATGACCTTATTCACGCCATATCAACTGGAGAATGCAACTCATACTTCAGCACAGACACCATGGTTCCACACTCTAGAGACGGAGGAGATGTTGATGCTATGTATCCAGTTGAATACCTTAATGTACTTAATTTTAATGGCATTCCAAAACATTGTTTAAAGCTGAAAAAGAACACCCCTATAATGTTAATTCGTAATCTAGATCAAAAAAATGGTTTATGTAATGGCACTAGATTATTAGTATCACAGTTACTTCCCCGCGTTATTGAGGCACGTGTAATAACAGGTACATCCTTAGGCCACCGAGTATATATTCCAAGAATTAATTTTGTGCATAATACGAAAGATCTTCCTTTTGTCTTTACAAGGAGGCAGTTCCTGGTTAAAACATATTATGCAATGACCATTAACAAAAGCCAAGGTCAATCACTTAAAAAAATTAGAATCTATTTACCTGAGCCAATATTCAGCCGTGGACAGTTGTATGTTGCTTTGTCAAGAGCAACATCCCCAAATTCCATAAAGATCTTGACAAGGAAAAGCGTTGAAAATAGTGATAATAAAACATTAAATATTGTGTATACAGAACTATTAAACAAGATTGATATGGATCAGGTCAATCTCTATTGTTGTGTAATCTCTTTGCTTCATATAATGTTGATAGATACCTATATTAACATGTTTACTTGTCAAGTTTAATAGAATTACTTTTATCCCTGCGTTTCTCCCCAAAACAGGTGAATAAAAATGGAGGACAATGAGATATCAAGTCTAACACCTGGTGGAGCAGCACCTGAACTCGACGTTCGTGTAGTTCGTACCTGGAAGACCGCCTTTAGAGACAATGAAACATGCTAGGTGTTTGTGGATCGACAGGTACACTCAACCTAAATACATAAATATACAATAAATTACAAGGTAGGTATATCTTAGAATGTTTTGAAATATCATTAAATATTGTCCCCCACCTCCATTTGTTTTTGGTCATTTATAATTATAAATCACTATTCTACAACAGGGCATAGGAATACATGCCGTAGCAAAGGGTAAAGACCAAAGAATAGTGGCATCAAAGCTTCAAGTGCAATGTTGTTACCGGGTTAAAGGGTATGCATGCACAGACCCTGACAAATTCACCTCAACTGTATGCCATCCTGCTTACATGCGGGTTGGAGCAGCAACAATGTTTACACCTATTGAAGACACTCTCGAACTCCCTCGTCAATATTTTGAATTTGTCTCCCGTTAGAGGCTGGATTACCTCCATGAGCAAAGCAAGGATCCAGCTCAAAAAAACAAAAGAGCAATCGTGGGTAAGGATTTCTGTTATAACCGTTTTCAGCACCATCCACTACATTTCAACACCATCCATTACATACATGTTCATTGTTACGATGCATTAACACTGTCCATACAGATTACATTGGAATCTTGCAAGACATACATGATAACAAAACAAATACTGGAGCACCTTTCGTTACAATGACACTGAAAGACAGCGGGTTAGACTCTTTCAAAGTATGTCCTACCAGCAATAACGATAGTCAACTGCTGATAACGCTTTGTTTTTGACATAAAACTATGACTTATTGCATTTGCATTAATTTGCAATGATTTTGTTTCCTTAGTTAAAACCCAAAACTATGAGATAATGATCAAGTTTTTGAATTAAATTGGTTATTACTTCTATAGTTATTTGTTTATACTATAGGGCTGGTTTTTTATACTAACCCTCAAAAAACCAACGAGTCACACACTAAGCATAGCAATTTTCGTAACTCCAATCGATTAGGCGTATTGTGCCGGTTCTTTTGAGTAATATATCTGGAAATGCCCGTTGATTCCTTATTAACACCGTTTCGAACACAAGCGGTACATTCCAAAAAAAAAAGAAATGTAAAAAATGCTGGACCATCCCCTATTTCTATGTTAGCCACTTTTTCAATAAAAAATCCGAGTATTTTTGGTACTGCTACGAAGTGTGCCTGTACGTTTGAGTATGTAGGTATCTCAAATTGTCCATCTGTATTATCGTTGTCCATCAAGAAACAACCCTTTGACTTTGGATGTGAAATACATAGTTTTGATAGTGCTTATACAAAACCAAAGATATATTTCATATGAGTATAACATATAAACATAAAAAAAGACGATGTGAGTGACTCAAATTGCCTATATATATTCCTGTTGTCCATTAGGAACCTTTCCATAGCATTTTTTTGAACTTATAAACCTTTTTCTAAAAACGATCACTGTCTTACAATGATAAATAATATTTACTAACAGTGCTTATAATATGAGTCCAACACATAAACATAAAAAACGATGATGTGGGTGACTCGGATTGCCTATATATATTACCATTGTCCATTAGGAACCTGCCATTCAACCTTTAATATTGGAAATATATTTAACTACTTGTTTGGCAGCGTACACTAAGCCTTCCATAGCGTGACCGCCAGTGTGTACAAGGCCCATATTTATTTGCAAACTCCATCCTCACCATAACGCTAACACACTGACTTACATTCCTGCAGCAATAGGGACGTCAGTGTCACTCTGTGGGATGAAATAACAACATCTTCAACGAAGTTTCCGAGGAGTTCAGTTGAGACATCAGTACCACCTATAATACTCGCAATTACTGGAGTGAGAGTAACTGGTTTCATAGGTATACACCCTCACATTGACTACTATGCCACAGTATAGAAACATTGACTACTATACCAATGCAGGTAAATTACAACTTCAATCAACAAACGCAACCCACGTCTACGTCAACCCGTCTAATGTGGAAACACGTACACTCCTACGTCTGTAAGATTTATAAATAAATTCATGCATCAGCGTGATTTACAGAAATTTATGCATCCGTGTGATTTCCATTTGTAAAAATATTACTAATACAGGACATTATCAGAAACAATTACTAAAAGGAATACAATTTTACGACACCACGTTGATCAACATAACATACACACAACTATACTAGATGGTCAAAAAAAATATTCTCCACATTTCTTTCAACATTTAACGAGTCTAAAATCTGCTAATGTTCACAGGTATGAAAGCCAGGAGTTAATGAAAGACAGTATTGATACCCAGTCGCAACAACAGAAACAAACCTCGGTAGGCATCCAAAACCACATTACCGTATCCAAACTTCTGCGTAAAGAGAAGAACGAGCTCACTGTAAGAACAAACATTATACAATTAGTATTTATAACCACCTAATCACGACATCCTAATTAAGTACATTCAACTTTTTGCCAGGGACAAATTTTCGTACTTAAAGCTGCAGTGACACACAGCCACAGACAAAGAATGGCACTTCACCGCCTGTCCTAATTGCGACAACTCACCCATCAAATCAGAAAACGTTTGGTTCTGTTCGCAACATGGCTACTATCCCACCCCAACAGAAAAGTAAGCAAACATTAAACCACTATTTACTACAAATTTATCAGGCATTCACAATAAATACGTTGTAGGTACCGAATTAATGTCATAATATCAGACAAAACAGGGAGTATCCATGCCACAATCTTCAACGAGCCTTCAACAACATTGATTGGAAAAAAATGTTCGGACTTGCTATCAAACGGGCATCCAAACACAATGCAGCGCACAGTTCTTAACAAAGAGGCATGTTTCTATGTTCAAGCCCAAAAGACCATCAGAACAGGATTGGTTCGTTGCACAGTTAACATAGTTGAAAACATGAATCCAGATGCACCCTCAACCAACACCCCAGTACCAAAGACTCCAGTGACACATACAAGTCCACGAAAGAATCACTCGGAAAATCCAGTAAAAATAACACTTTTTCAGGCAGAAGGTACCCACATAAATAAATACTTGTTGTAAACAGTAGACCTTCGATTAAAACATATTCCCACCTAAAATTCCTTTTCACGCATGCTTATAGATAAGGAGCAGACAACTGCCAAGAAGCAGAAAAACGACTAGCAAATACGCGCACCCACTTTTGAACAGCCACAAGTTAATGCCTTTTGATGTTTCCTTTTGATAAGCAGAACACGTGCACTAAACATAGGTTACAATCCAGACCTACCACCAAGATTAACAGCAGCATAGATAACAGACCTTTTGAAGCCTTAAAACTACATGTTGTAGGTCCATTTTGTTGTTGACAACTTGCAGCGTACAATGAAAACCCATGTATCATGCTGCTACTTCTATGTATTATCTGTGTAAAACATATGGCATCACCTATTGGTTGTCTTTGGTAATGAAATGTAAGTAATTACAAAAAATACCAAACAAATCAAAACGTTATAACATTTCGTGCAACGCGCGACCAGGATCCCAACTAGTTTCATTAAAAAAACATATTATTGACTTTTTTATATGTATTGCTTTTCTTCTTGACTTCTCCACTTATAGTATGTATGTTGATGTTTAGTTTTTCTATTTTTTAAATTAAAATCTAAACATATAACTACACTAAATAAAAACTTCTCAACGAAACAGTAAATAACCTTATATTGAGTAATTTACAAAATTACGACAAAAACATATTAATTTTTCTAATAAGAAACCTAAATGTATAACATAAAAACTCTATATATCAATTTTATTCAACATCCTTACCATGGTCTTGTAGATATAGAGTTTACAATAACTTATGCGGACGCTGAAATGAGAACCGTGATAAATCAAGAGTTCTATTGCGTAGTGCCACGTTTTTGGTGTAATTTCTTGGAGCTTACTTCTTGATGAACTTAAGTTTAGTTAATCATTAAAGCCTTTAATGTATAATCAATAGTTTTTATAAATGGGGAATAATAGTCGTAATTGTCATATTCCTTGAAAAAAAAACTCTAGTTATAAGTCTATCACTCTGTGACAAAACAGTTTGCTTACCTTTTAAAGATTTAAAGAAATATCAAAAAGTCATCCATGTAATCATAAACTAGGTTACAAAGTAATGTTACACGGGTAAAATAAAAAAAATGTTAAATAGATATAATAAAGATGTATGAAGTATATATAAAAATAAAACACAGCATGAATAAAGAAAAACATTATTGAAATTCAAAATAAAATAATAAACAATAAATGTTAAATGTAAAAATAGTAAATAATTACAATTTAATTTATGCATATTTTATAATGAGAGAAGTGAGAAAAATAATATTGGGCTTACAGAATTATAACATATGACACAAACATTTACCTATTCATGAGATAAAATATTATAGATATGTTGCATAAAGCTCAATCTTCAAATGGAAACTCAATTTTCAACCAATTATAAGTTCGGTTTCATGTAAGAGCATCTTCAACAATATCTTTTGACTATATAAGATCATAAAGTGATGTACATAACGTTGTTGGATATACTTGCGAACCCATTAAGTAATGAATAACACACACCCTACCATGATTATGAGATTACCTATAAAACAAGGTCTAAAACAAAGTTTTACAATTAAGTATGATTTACATAACATTGTTAGATATACTCGCGAGCCCGTTAAGTAATGAATAACAAACACCCTAACATCATTATGATATTGTGTATAAAACAAGGTATGAAACAAAGTTTTACAATTAGGTATGATTTACAAATCAAGATTAATATAGCCGTCCCGCACATGCTTAATTTAAATCTATAGAGAAAGATCAACCAAAAGAAAAATGCAAACTCCCTTCTCTAATAATTTTTGAGTTTTGAGTTTTGATTACGGTAAAACTCAAAAAACAAAAATATTTATAAGGTCAAATTAAAAAATATCAAATTTTATTAGTTTTTAATTATATCATTATTTTAATTGACAAGTTGTGAGGGAAGTTTTCCTGATTTATGGGATAAGCATGAGAAAGATAGCGATATTCCAATGTGGTAATGGCCCATGGTTTTTCTTTCTTTCTTTCATTCTTTTTTTCATTAGTTTTCTTTTTCTATCCGCCCACAGACAAATTCATTCATAGTTTTCTCCAAATACCACAAACCAGACGCTGGTTTTCCTTTGCTGACTCACCACTCACATCAAAAGCTCCACAAAACCAGGAAAGCAAACCTGCTGGGCCCACTCTTTTTATTATTATGTGGCGATTCGACCCTCACTTACGTGACACCCACGCGCTACCCTTTCCTCACTCCCATCTAAATAAAAAAGAACAAAATCACGTGATAAACTGTTTTAGTTAAATATATTATTGATAGATCTTTTTTTAAATCCTTTGTGGTTATCTACTTATCTAAGAATTAGAACAATCAAACTATGCGGATAAAATGAGTTTCAACCAAACGTGAAAAAGGATAGGTTATTATGACGAATTTTACATCATATCTGATTATAACTATTTATATCATATCTAATCATAACATTTTGTTTCAAAGTTTATCATTCAATACTCATATGATACATGATTTTTATCACTGC
>BJCO01362837.1:0-11856 GCA_018326465.1 Flaveria floridana
TATCATCCATGAGGCTAAATCTAAGCTTTATACATGTTTTCATACGTAAAAATGTGACCTTTATGCGATTATTTGCAACTTTTCAAAACCCAAAACCCTAAAATCCGGGTTTGATCTACAGAAGGGTTTAGGGGTCGATTCTTACCTTGTTTTGCTGCTCCTTTCTTGAGATTTGTTGCCTAAACACCCAGATCTTCAATCCCTTGACCTTAGAAGCTCCAAAACTTGAGTTTCTTGCACTTTCTCTCTCTACTTTCTCTCTCTACGGATTTTTGGAGCTAGGGTTGAAATGAAGAAGATGGTGGCTGATTTTTGGAGTTAAGGGCTGATTATGGGCCTTAATTACTCAAGCTCTTGTCCATAAACCCAAATTAGCCCATAACCCTTTTTACTTTTTCTATTAAATACCCATTAATAAGCCCCTAATCCTTTATGACTCGTTTTGACTTTTCGGGGTGTTACAAAAGTTAAAAAGGTGGTACCGTGTTGTCCATTGTGAAGTGGACCGGCTCCTTTTAAAGGTATGTGTTTGATACAAACGGTAAGATTCATTAACTATTCTCAAGATATTAACAGTAGTGTCTCGGACCGACTGTAAATTTTGGGAATTTGGTAAAATCCATCCACCTAAAAAAGCAAACACATATAATAGATTATTTTATAAATATATAATAGAAATTATATATAGTAATAGTGATTTACAAATCAAGAGTTGGGATCTTCCACCGTAATCCTAAAAACAAGACAGGATGGTTCCCTCAACGTATCTTGGATCCATTATATATTTAACAGTATGTTGGTTATACCATTTCCTATAACCCGGTGCCACGGTTGGGTTCTTAGTGGTTACCCCATTAACAACATTTCCATGTCTGTAGTTCCAAAAGTCCCCATACTCTTCATGAAAATGAATCCAGTTTGTGTTTGCTCTACCAACACGACTTTGGTTGTGAAGCAAATGATAGGTCGAGCGTGTCAAGGAAGTGGTTGAGAGATTTTTTGAATCCACCCAAATTGTTTCATGACCCATTTTGGTGCATGGTATTCAGCCATATCCTATAAAATGACATAACATTCGCTCCTCCAACTATGAATGCCTGATTCACATATTTTCGATGGTAGATGGATAATGTTCTCGTAAGGTGTCTAGTTGAACTAAATTATATAAAGGAAATAGTAAAAATCATAATTTATACAATGCTATATAATCCTTTAGGTACAAATTCTAACACAATACATCATTTACTTGTAATGAATGTAACTAGCAACGATATGTTTTAGCACGTGAGAAGACACCTCTGTGTGGCTGAGTTTTTCACATCACCTTAAAAGGGAGAAAAGTATAACAATAAATAAACATATAATACTTAAAATTAAATAATATGGTTCATCAAGTTTTTATAATACATACATAGCACCATATGGTCTTTGAAAGTCAAAATTTTGCCAAATCTTTGGCGCTATCGACCAGATTCACATCCATGCCCAAAATTGTAGAAGGTATAATGGGCCTTCTATGCCTTTTACTTTTAATGAGGATGCCTTACATAAATTACGATACAAAGAGGCTAGTGCAGCACCACCCCAACTAAGGGTCACTCAAGTTGTTTATTTTCTATATTATTTAAAAAATATAATGGAACCAGCTGATTATAGTGCGTCCGCACAAAATAAGAATGACATGCACGTTGCATGCATGAATTTGGGTTCATCATCAGGTAAATGATTTGAATTCATATAATTTAATATTGAAGTTAGTTTTAAAATTTGATTCAAAAGCACTATTTATAGGTGTAAAACCAAGTAAATCTTCACACCTTTGCATGTGTTCAGCATTATCCAATGGTATATCAATACTCGAGACCATCAAACCCTCGATTAGTAAACCCCATAAAATATTAACGTTTTGTAATGTTATCGTTGTTTCACCAAACGCTAGGTGAAACGTATGCATCTCCAGATGCAACCTTTCTCAAGTGCCTCAATAAAAGCACGATCAATGCTTCATGATTCACAACTAAGCACCCTACTAAATCCAACAACAATAATGTAGAGTCTAACATTATCCTTAATTTGAAGATTGCTTATAATGTCATGATTCCCAGTTAATTAATATTATTTCCTTTTTTTATTTCAAGAACTATTTTCATTTAATAGATGTTATCTTTATTTTTATTCTTGTACGTTGTTATCTTATATGTTATGTAATATTTATACTATATGTTTAACTAAATTTATTTTTTGTTACTAAGATAGGTGTAATACCTAAAAAAAGTTTTATAGACAAAAAAATAGAGTTAATTTGGAGGAATAATTTAAGTGGAAGGGGTAAAAGTGTGCAAAGGCCAAACCGGCCCATAAGTGGCTATAAAAGAGGGATGGTCACCCATCCACACTCCTAGGCATTTCAAATTATAAGTGGCTATAAAAGAGGGATGGTCACCCATCCGTACATAATAAATCCAATATGTTGCTCTGCATGACATGTACCCTTTGCTATGTCCTCTGAAGAGAGTTAGTTGATGGGGATTGTAGTAATATTCCCATCTAACTATAGGATCCGAATTTGGACTCTTAACCATCTGTAGGAATGTTCTTCCTTTTTTGGTTGCACCTTCTTCTTCTTCCTTTGCTCTCCTTTTCAACTCTTCTTCAGTCTTGGCTTTCTTTGTAAGCTCATCAATATGAAGACTACTCAGATGATTCCTGATATGAGCAGCAATCTGAGAGTTGGAGGGATTGGAGAATGGTCTCTCTGCTAACTCAACAATATCAAATTTGCTAGAGTGTAGCAGAGCTGATGTATCAAGTCTGTTCACTTAACCATTCTCCCTTTCCATAACAAAGCTGTGTGTAGCTTCATCAAACCTTTAGTGGACAATTTGGCTTCTAGGAGTGAGGGGCTTAGTTGGAAGGTTGTCCCCTTTTCTTGTGTCTAACAAAATCACCAGTCTCCTTTTTAACTTCTTCTCTTCTCCTTTAAGTACCTCTGAGTTGGTTGTAAGAAATTAGAGAGCTTGGTCTAGTGTTCCCTTTGGCAGATAAAGGAATGCGTCTCTTGTGAGGGAATAGGAAGAGCCATCAATGTATTTCAGCTTAACGGACTCTTCCTAATAAGAAATGTCACTCAATGTTGTGCAGTTATTGAGCTTCCTTTTGATCTCCATGAACTCTTCTTAGGACAGGGGCTTAGATGGTTCAGAAGATAGTTTGGGTAGTGATTTAGCTTGGGGTTATGTTTTGGGTTTAAGGATAGGTGGTGGTGTTGGTTATAGAGAAGCAGTGGGTGAGGGTGTAGGTAAGGCTGATGGTGTTGGTTCAGGGGTGTAAGGTTCAGTGGTTGGCTCAGTTTTAACGCGGAAGGGAAAAGGTGTGGGTATAGGTTGTGGTTTGGGTGCTGGTTTGGGCTTGGGAGTTGGTTGGGTTCCATCCTTTGAACACTTTGCTTTATAGGTACCTCCTGCCTCTTCCTAAGCAAATGTTAGCCTTGATGTCGCTAACATATCGCTGTAGGGTCTTCAGAGACATTGAACCCACCTGCCTGCAAGTGAATGCGTGGGCTTTAAGGTAGACTTTCATCCAATCCTTATCACATTCACTCTTGGCAGCTGGAAGCTTTGCCTCTTCCTCCATTTTCTTTCTCTCCTTCAGCTTCTCCCTAGCAGGCTTCTTCTTTTCTTTGTTGATTTGATCTTGCTCTTTTTGAAAAAGAAACAAGATCGTATCATGATCATGAGGTGCTAGCTCCTTCTGAGAATAGCCTCTAGTGTAGAGAAAGGCTATTCTCTCCATCATCTCCATCTCCATTACCTCCTACTTCTTTCTCCTCTTTTCCTCCTCTATGGCCTACCTTGCTGCCTCCTTCTTTTCTTTTTATAGCAAGGTTTCCTTCTCCATCTTCACAAGTTTATCAAGTGGGAGTAGAAGTATTTCTTCTTTGTCTACTCCCATGCTGATGAGCCTGTCTATAACCTCCACTCTCCTTTGGTTATTGATACTTTCTTGAGCAGCTGCTGCTGCTTGCAGCCAGCTGCTTCCCAGTATTAATTCTTCATTTATTCTTTAGCTTTTCCAGCCTTTCCTCCTCTAGAATCTCTTTATTAGTGAACTTCCTCTTCCTCTTAGGATAAGAGGAAGATTCAGCCTTTGGAGACTTAGGTTTAGAGGATTCAGGTCGGGGAGAGGAGGGTTGAACTTGTGGTGTTTGAGATATAGGAGTTGTAAGGAAGTCCTCACTGTTTACCTCATAGGCTAGATCAAGAATGGCCTCTGTGATGAACAAGTCATCAAACAAGGAAAATAGTTCAATTATTTCTTCCGCAGCTTGGATCTCTGCTTCGAAAGTAATTGGAACTGCACTACCTATCCCTTCTTAGTTGGTTGCTGGGCCATCAGTCTGTATTTCCCCTTCGAAGTTAATCTCAGGTTCAATAGAGACCTTAGGTTGACCAACTTCCTCCTGAGAGGTAGGTGGTGCACTCAGCCTTTGAAGCTCTTTAGCTCTAAAATAGGCAGTGGCTACATCAAGGGAGGGTTGTTCAAGGGAGGAGCTTATCAGAAATTTGGTTTATGTTAAGGTCAATAAGCATCCATGGGTCCACTTGAATGGTAATAAAAGGTTGTTGTGGGAAGATGGTTACAGGGTGTTGCTGTGTGGGATAGAAATAAGAGATGGCATCAAGGGAAGTTGTAATGGCAAGGCTGGGTTCCATATGTCTTTGTTTCTGTACATTCTCCCCCTTTTTGGTAGCATCATCTTGAGAAGTAGATGAGGTGGAAGAAGAACTTAAAGAAACTTGAATTGGTACATGCCTAACAGACTTCTTAATCTGTTTCTCAGCTAGGTTAAGCCTGGAGATTTTCAATCTCAAGTTGCTAAGTGGCAGACCTATCCTCTAAAGTCTTAACCTTTGATTCATGGTTTGAGACTTTAGAAGTAGGTATTTGATAATAAGTTGTAGACTACCCTCATCTTCTTTTAAAGAATAATTAAGAGATGAGATAACATACCTAGTATGTTCATCATCACCACTGGTAGTGGTTTCTTAGCGCCCTGTATACCCTTGCTTATTGATGTCTCTTTCAAAGGCATCAATTGGCAAGGTTGCCGTATACTCATTCTCACTGATGTTACCACTATCCTGAGAGGCTAGTGAAACACTCTCAGTAGTGGCAACTGAGTCTACATGAGTCACCTCGACACCGGTTGGACTCACCTCAGTTAGGCTTAGGTGATATAGGCTAGACATTAGAGATTCCATGGGGCTTAGTTGATCTTGAGAGTGGTGTGGCCCGGATGGAACATAATATCATCATTAGGTTAGGTTAAAAGGTCAACAAAGGATAAGGATGCTATATCTAATGATCGGGACCTTGGTCAGTACTTAATGGATGCTCTGCAATAGCAGTTGAGCCAACGATATGGCTGTCCCTTTTTGGCTGCTTAGGGTAGTGTTGAGATTCATCCTGAGGGCTAAAGGCTTGGTTGTGGGCTTGTTAGGTTAAGACTGAGGAGAATCAACATTGACATTGAGGTAGAGGATGGTTGGACCTCTGGCTGAGTAGGAGCCTTTAGTTTCACTCTAGCCTTTTTAGTTTGAACAAAGGGCACCTGATCAATCAAAGTAGATTGATCATGGGTTCGTTTAAGGCATCTTGTATAGGTAATTTTGATTGGATGGGAAGGAGTAATTGGCATTTTAGTGGTGAAGTCTCGTGTGGGTTCATCACTTGATGACCTGCTGGGATGTCACCAGGATCAGTTGACTCAGCCATCCCTGGAAGAAGATCAGTGAATCTTCTAGAGAAGTTGGTGGACACCTTATTCAGCGTTTTGAATATGCCAGGCCTCATGTGAGGGACCAGTAGAACATTTGCATATTGTTTGTCCTGGTCCAACTAACAGTTGATGATGTGCTGAATGAACTGGAGATACATAGAGAACTGATCCTAGGTGAGATTTCCTCGGAGATTATTCAACGTAAATCTTGAATAGTTGAAGCGCAGGCCCTTTACCAACCTGTGGACTAGGCATCCCAAATCATATGGGATTTGATCCTATCACCCGACTTGTTGGATAGACAGTGTAGGACAATGTGCAACAAGTACTTCCAATCGTAGGAGAAATTAAACTTGTAGAACATAGACTTGCTCACATCGCCGCCATATCCTATCTGAGTGTAGGTACCCTCCTGCTCAGACTCGGGGAATTCAATAGGGGCGCCTTCATCATGGAGCACCAGATGCTCCCTGATGGTTGATTCACTTATTGTGATCTCCTGCCCGCAGATCCTCGATCTGATGACCCTTTCATCGTTAATCATTTTGCTTCGACCATTAGCATAGAATTCAGCCATATGGTTTGAGTAGATGGTGGGTTAACAGTGAGGGCAGTCAAGTATGTCGACTATGACAGAAATTCAACAATAGGTGCAATATCGACATCCTTTGAAGAATCAAGAATGACAACCTGGTTATGTTGAGGATTCAAGGCTATTGTTTTAGGGGTACTATTTGATTGAAGGAATTTGAGAGTGAGAGAAGAAGATAATGGAAATTTGGGGCTTTAGCAATGGTAAAGAAAGTAAAGAAAGAGAGTCAAAAGTTTTTAAATGGGGCTAAAAAGCCAAAACGATAAGGTGAAAGGATAGTTTAGATTTTGATTTGACAAGGGCGGTAAGATAAACCATTTAAAATGTTCTTACAATCATCAATAAAATCTTACTTTTTACAGAGTGGGGCCCAAAGATTTCCATTACACAATAAAAGTTTTCTTCCAAGGGTAAAATTGCTTCCGAGAGAAAACACTTGTTTCTCAGTATTGTCTTCCGAAGCCACTTTTACTTCCTAAGGTAAACCATGTCAAAAAGACAAGTTTGCTTCTGAGAGTAAAGTGTTCTTCTAAGAAGCGAAGTTAGTAAGTTGTGGAAGTGGATTTGATCTATGATCAAATTTTCTTCTAAGGCTGAAAACTCTTCGGAAGAGAATATTTATGCAGATGAATTTGCCTTTGGAAGATAGATAAAGATCTCTTCTAACGTAAATCTCTCTTTGGAAGAATTCGTACTTAGAAATTTTGAAAGAAAAATTTTTTCGTGACAGGGCTTAGATTGTATAAAGACAACATAGACAATACACATTTTTAAAAGATTTTCAAAAGAGATTGACTAGTCAATGTTAATCATCCTAATAGTTGTGATTAAATACTTAAATCTTTGTTCATCAAAGGCTTTGGTGAACAAGTCAACATATTGTTCATTTGAATTGACTTTGACTAGTTTGATTAAAATTTTCTCATGAATATCTCAAATGAAATGGTACCTGATGTCAATATGTTTTGTATTAGAGTACTTGATTGGATTTTCTATGATAGAAATGGCACTCTTGTTGTCAATGTGGATAGGAGTCTCCATGAAGTTAAAACCATAGTCTAACATTTGATTTTGAATCCATTGCAGTTGAGCATAACAACCTGCAGTAGTAATGTATTTAGTTTAGCAGTTGATGTAGAGACACATGATTGCTTCTTGCATTGCCAAGAAATGATCCTTCCATCATGAAATTGACATCATCCTGATATGGATTTCTTGTTAACATTGCAGCCACCATAATCACTATCAGTATAACCATAGAGATTGAAATTCTTATACTTAGGATACCAATGACCTAGTTTAGGAGCTCCTTTGAGGTATCTAAGAATTCTCTTGACAATAATTAGGTGTGACACCTTAGGAGCAACCTGATATCATGCATAGATGCAAATTGCGAACATGATATCAGGCCTACTTACAGTGAGATACATCATAGATCTAATAATTACCCTATACTGATGCTGATTAGTATCCTCCCCCTCGGAATCAGGACAAAGATTATGATTTATGGGTATAGGTGTCTTAGATGGTTTACAATCTTTCATCTTAAATCTTTCTAAGATCCATCTTTCCCATGGAACTCATCTCAAACTTATTTCTCATGATGCTTTCAAAGTCTTTGCACATTTGGTCATTTGAGGAACCAAATATGATGTCATCAACATAGACTTGTACAAGCAACATGTCCTTCCCAGACTTCTTTATGAATAATGTCTTGTATATGGTGCCTCTAGCATATCCATTCTTCAGAAGAAATTGAGACAATGTCTCATACCACAGCCTAGGTGCCTGATGTAACCCATAAAGAGCTTTATCTAGTTTGCATGTATAGTTAGGGTACTGTGGGTCTTCAAATCTAGGGGGCTGGAACACATTGACTTCTCTATTGATATCCCCAAACAAAAATGCACATTTGACATCAAGTTGATGGACTATTAAGTTCTTGGATGCTACAAAAGCAAGGAAGATTCACACAACCTCAAGTCTTGCAACAGGTGCAAAGACATCAGTGTAATCTATGCCTTCCTCCTGTGTGTATCCTTGAACCATAAGTCTTGCTTTGTTCTTGATGATCAAACCTCTATCGTCTCTTTTGTTTCTAAACACCCACTTAGTGCCAATGGGGACTTGGCCAGGTGGTAATGGACACAGGTTCCATACCTTTTACCTCTTGAACTAAAGCAACTTCTCTTGCATTGCTTTAACCCAATTGTTGCCCTTGAGGGCTTCTTCCATCTTCTTTCATTCAATCTGAGAGAAAAAGCATGAGTATAAGCAGACATTCCTATTATGGGTCTAACTTCTTGTTTTCACACCTTCTAAGACATCCCCAATGATGTTCTCAGTTGGATGAGTGTTGTGTATCCTGAGCCTAAGAATCACATCTAGTTGCATAGATAGATCCAAGTTGGAGAAGTTTTGGTCAGGATTTTGAACACCATCACCAGCTGATGTCTCACACCCATTCAATGAGGACTGATTGAATGAATGTGTGACAACATCAATGGTATTTTACTGTGAAACAGCATCAACAGTTGCCGGTTCCTCCAGATCACTATCTTCATCAGCTTGGTGTTGAATGCTGGAGTTGTCAGCTAATGAGTTTTGAGGTTCAGTTGGATGACAACTTGTTAAAGATCCATTGTTTCCTGAGATGTTCAAGCTTCCAGGACTTCTAGTAGTAGGAGCTGGATCTTCATGACTTCTCGGAGAAATTGGAATAGGCTTGGGTAACTCAAACAATTTATCTTCATAGGGGTCACTTTGAGTTCCTATTCTATCTAAAACATTCTCACAAGATGGTTTAGAATAGTTTAGAAACAATTCTAAGTTTAAGATATGATCAGGACCATTTCCCTTAACATAAGGAGTGTGCTCATTGACAATAATGTTGGATGATTCCTCAAATTATTGGTTTTTGATGTTATATACTCTATAAGCAATAGAGTTTGAGGAATATCCAACAAAGATAACATCATCCGACTTTTCAGAAAATTTTGCTAAATTGTCTTTTGTGTTAAGTATGGTGCACCTACTACCAAAGGACCTAAGAAAGCCAATGAATGGTGGCCTCTTATTCCATAGCTCATAAGGGGTCTTTCCATGGGGCTTAACAATGAGAAACCTATTATGCACATAACATGTAATGCTGACTGCCTCTGCCCAGAAAGTTAGAGGCAGCTTTGAATCAACTAACATTGTTCTTACAGCCTTAATAAGTGTCCTGTTCCTCCTATCAGAAACACCATTTGTTGAGGAGTTCTAGGAGCACTGTATTGTCTGGCTATCCCTTTTGAGTTATAGAATGAGTCAAGAACTTGATTCCTAAACTCAGTCCCTTGATCGCTTCTAATGATTTTTACCTTGTGATCAATTTGATTTTCAATTTTAAGAATAAAAGATTTTAAAGTTTTGCTAGTTTCATCTTTAGTTCTTAAAAAGAATACCCATGTAAATCTTGTAAAATCATCAACAATCACAAGGTAATATGATTTCCTTCTAATACTTATTATACTTGTAGGTATAAAAAGATCCATGTGCAATAAGTGTAACAGGGTGGTGATGGAGTTAACCTCTTTGGATTTGTGAGAGACCTTGTGTTGCTTCCTTTTCAGACAAGCAACACAGTTATCTTTACAAAAAACTCCTTTTTAGGCACACCATGTACCAAATTATTTTTAACCAGTTTGTTCATGGTTTTAAAATTAACATGGCACATTCTTTTATGCTAAAGAGTTGACTCATCACCATTAGCTTTGGAAAAAAAGCATGATTCTTCACCCAATGGGGAAGCATTGTTCATATCCAGCTTGTACATATCACCTGGTAGATCTAAGAAGCACCAATTCCTAAGGAATTATCATCCCAGGTTTGAGGATAATGCACTCGTGTTTTGTGAAAAGCATTTGGTGCTTTTGATCATAGAATTGAGAAATAGAACATGACCTCCATTAAAATGTTTAAATTATTGTAGGAGAAATTTGTTCCCTGTCATGTGCCTGGAGCATCCACTATCCATATTTCATACATTTCCATTCTTGTCATATGGATGTCTTTGCACATAAGTTGAAATGATTAGTTACTATTGGAAACCCAAGCCTTGTTGGTCTTAGGCGCTTCCAATGTAGATGAGATAATTGAACTAAAATGCATGGGGTTCAACTATGGTTTGTGAAGAAGAGGTTTGGGCGGCAACATCTTTTTTGATCTTCCATTCCATCCTATGGTTGATCAGTGTAGATGAGCCTGAGGAGGCTTGAGCATCATGACTTGCTTCTGAGGCTTCTTTCTTCTCAGAAGAAGTTGTCACCACCTTTTCTTCCGAAGTAGTCTTCTTTTGAGAAGGTTTCAAAGGATTCTTTTTGTTTCTTTGTTTTTCTTTAGCTTGTCTTCTGAAAGCAACTTGGCTCTAGAAACAAGCTTTCCTTTCCTTAACACTTAGACCATATGGTAAGGTCCAAATATGAAACCATCCTTGACTCCTTTCTTAACATTGGTTGCATAATGTGTGCTTGTTGGATTGTAGTAATAATCTTTAGCCATGTGGTTATGCAGACCATAGATTATGCACTCAATGTTATTCTTGATAAGGCATGAGGGCTGTTGTTTCTTGCACTTTTTTTCTTCTTGAACAACCTTCCCTTTTAATTTCTGATCCTTCAGCTAGATAGGAGTGCTAGTACTACACTTTTCCTAAATTAGAATTTCCAACCACTTGGAATCCAGCTGAGATGAATACACTGTTTTGCCTTGGATCTATCTTTAACTTTGACTCAACCACCTTCTTAGCAGTTTTTCTTGCTGCCCTGATTTTGTTCTTTTTGGCTTTAGTGGTTAGGGGTTGATCATTAGCGATGGGGATAAGGTTTTCTACCATATCCTTCCCTGTGGTGGTTATCATTGTTGCATCATTCTTTTGCTCATTGGGTAGTGAGTTAGCAGTTGGAACCTCTTGCTCATCAGTACCATATCTTGGTTTTCTAACAGACACATAAGAGTATAGTGGAGAAATTTTATTGGTTCCCAACCCAACTTTGTTTTGACAACTCACCTTTGAGTGGGAGGATGATGTAATGATGGTGTTGAAGTTATGCTCTTGAATAGCATACTTCTTAGCTTTAGCCTCAGCTATTACTAGCTAGGCTTGAGCCTCAATCAACTTGGAGATTAAATCTTTTATTTGAGCCTGTAGTTTGAGTGTTAATGTTTTAAAGAGGACACAGTTTTCTCTAACTCTTTAATTTTGAGTTTGTAGTCAGATTTAATTGTTGGATTCTTTATGCCCAAGACACATAGAACATTGATGTGGTTAGTACGTCATGATCCAATTCGGGTCATACCCACTAACAAGTTTAGCAAACACCAATAAATATTTAATTGATGATATGATCATGCAATTGAATAATTACACCAATTTAGAAAATGGGTTTTCTAAATAAGTTGCATATGAGATGGAACAACTTATAGGGATATTTTGTTCATGGGT
>BJCO01362839.1:0-13128 GCA_018326465.1 Flaveria floridana
GTATTTCCTTAATACCTACCCGGACTCCTTCCAACCCGATAAGTGGTACCTGGCGCCGCGCCTGTCACCAAAGCATCGTATCGACTCGTCCCGCCTGAAATGAAGGAGCTGATGCTCCAAATCCAGGAATTACTTGACAAGCAGTTTATACGGCCCAATGTTTCACTATGGGGTGCTCCGGTAGAGTTTGTTAAAAAGAAAGATGGAACCCTAAGAATGTGCATCGACTACCGGGAGTTGAATAAGCTTACCATAAAGAACCGATACCCTCTTCTGAGAATCGATGACTTATTCGATCAATTGCAAGGAGCTAGCTACTTTTCCAAGGTAGACCTGCAATTAGGATACCACCAGCTGAAGATAAAGAAAGAAGACATCCCCAAGACAACTTTCAGAACCAGATATGGGCACTATGAGTACCTAGTCATGCCTTTCGAATTGACTAACGCGCCAGCAACATTCATGGACGTCATGAACCGTGTGTGCCGCCCATACCTAGATAAGTTTGTGATTGTGTTTATCGATGATATATTGATCTACTCTCTAAGAAAAGAAGATTATGAGAAGCATCTTCGGTTAATCCTAGAACTACTCAAGAACGAGCAACTATACGCAAAATTTTCCAAATGCGAGTTTTGGATGCGTGAAATCCAGTTCCTTGGACATATAGTGAATAGAGATGGAAGGTGGATCCAGCAAAAATAGAGGCTATTAAGGACTGGAAGATTCCAGAAACCCCTACCGAAATCAGACAATTTCTTGGGTTGGCCGGCCACTACAGGAGGTTTATCAAGGACTTCTCTCGGACAGTACAACCGCTAACTGCTTTAACCAAGAAGGATACAACTTATGAGTGGGGAAAGGAACAAAACGAAGCCTTCAATCTGTTAAAGGAAAAACTATGCAGTGCACCAATCCTTGCCCTACCTGAGGGGACTGAGGACTTTGTAGTCTATTATGATGCCTCGCGTCAAGGATTTGGATGCGTGCTAATGCAGCGGGAAAAAGTAATTGCGTATGCATCCAGATTATTGAACGAGCATGAAAGGAACTACACAACACACGATCTGTAGTTGGGTGTTGTAGTGTTTGCCTTCAAAATGTGGAGACACTACCTTTTGGCACTAAGTGTGTCATTTACACCGATCACAAAAGCCTGCAGCATATCCTGGATCAGAAAATGTTAAACATGCGCCGGAGAAGATGGGTGGAATTGCTGAGCGATTACGAATGTCAGATCCGCTATCACCCAAGAAAAGAAAATGTAATGGAAGATGCCCTAAGTAGAAAGGAAAGGGAAAACCCCTCCGTGTTCGTGCCCTAAGGATAAGCGTGTAGACTAGCCTTGTTGCTAAATTGAAAGAAACGCAAAAGGAAGCCCTCAAGGAGGATAAGCTGCCTAGTGAGATGTTAACAGGGATGGAGAAGTGTTTAGAAGTAGAAAATGATGGGTTGTACAAATGTGAAGGGAGAACATGGGTGCCCAATCATGGTGGAATTAGGGATGTGATTTTAGACGAGGCACACAAATTTAGATATTCGATTCACCCAGGAAGCGATAAGATGTATCAAGACTTTAAAACCCTTTTCTGGTGGCCTAGATTAAAGAAATCTATTGCCACCTATGTGGGGAAATGTTTGACGTGTGCAATGTTAAAGGCTGAAAACCAAAAACCATCAGGAACCCTACAGCAACCTGAAATCCCGGAATGGAAATGGGATAACATCACCATGGATTTTGACATGAAACTACCAAGAACATCTCATGGTCATGATGCTATTTGGGTAATCATGGATAGACTTACTAAATAAGCTTATTTCTTACCAATTTGAGAGGACTATGAGATGTCAAAATTAGCCCAAATATACATTGATGAAATAGTGACTCGGCATGGAGCGCCGCTCTCGATTATCTCAGATCGTGACAGTCGCTTCAAATCGTGATTTTGGAGATCTCTCTAACAGGCTCTGGGGACCCGTCTTGACATAAGCACCGCGTATCACCCTCAAACTGACGGGCAAAGTGAGAGAACCATACAGACCTTGGAAGACATGCTGAGAGCTTGTGTGATCGACTTTGGTGGAAGTTGGGATAACCAGCTTCCCATAGTGGAGTTCTCCTACAATAATAGCTACCACTTAGTATCAAATCAGCCCCTTTCGAAACCCTTTATGGTAGGAAGGGTCGGTCACCATTGAGTTGGAACGAGGTTGGTGATAGCCAAGTGATAGGACCCGACATCATTACGGAAACTATGGACAAGATAGTCAAGATAAAGGAACGACTAAGAACAGCTAGAGATCGACAAAAGAAGTATGCCGAAAGAAGGCAAGCCACTGGATTTCCAAGTAGGGGATAAAGTAATGTTAAAAGTCGCACCGTGGAAAGGAACTGTGAGATTCGGCAAGAAGGGTAAACTAAGCCCAAGATATATTGGACCATTCGAGATATTGACAAGAATTGGTCCGGTGGCATACCAGCTCAGGTTACCCCAGGAGCTGAGCTACATCCATGACACGTTTCATATGTCAAACCTGAAGAAGTGTTTGGTAGATAAAACCTTAGAGTTGCCCATGAAGGAAGCGAGAATCAATAAAAAGTTAAACATTGTTGAGGAACCCATAGAGATTACCGACCGACTAGTCACAAAACTTAGGCGAAGTCGTATACACAAACTGAAGGTAAGGTGGAACTCCAAATGAGGACCGGAGTTTACTTGGGAGCGTGAAGAGGAAATGAGAAGGGATTATCCACACCTGTTCAAACTACCCATTTGGAAACCTATTCAAAGCTAAATTTCAGGACGAAGTTTTCTAAACGGTGAGAGAATGTAACAACTGACCCCGAGGTCAACATTTTAAACCCTGATGCTCAACGATAATTGCTACTATTACTAATATCTGTAATATATTTATTATTACTAGTTGTTTTATTCTATATAATTGTTATTATGTGTTTAAATTCCTAGATGCTACGTTAGGTCTTGCCGGAATGAGATGAGTTAACGATCCCAAAATTAACGTAACACGTCAAATTGTTAGAACTAAATTGTAAACAACTAATTTTGTGTATGTACACATAATTCCCGAATTAATTATGATCATACACCTCAAAACTTAAAAACATCTAAGTAGAAACTATCAACTAAAATACTACACTACATAACAAAACTACACTACTTATATTGGTTTACAAAAAAAATTTAAAAACAACACCGATAACCACCATCCACAGCCGCCCCCTCTCCCACCAATCCCCTTGCACCTCTTACACTAATATTACCACCATTCACATTCCACCCTCACCCTTCATTTCAAACTCTCTCAATCTTCTCTCTATCTCTCAACCCTCTCTTATCCGAAACACACACACACACATACATTGCAGCCAAAAACTTGAAGAACACAAAGGAATTATCATCAATCAAGCTTGAACCAAGAAAGAGAGTGCCATTTGAGGGACTTTTGTGCACCATTCTTGCAAGAACAAAGTGCTCCAACCGAATCAAGTGTTTCTTGTGTTTTACTTTAATAAATTACCAAAAATCCTTACTCTCTTGTTTCTAGCAGAATCTTGCAGCTAAAAACTTGTTCTTGGAGAGTTCTTATCATCACAAAAAAAAGGTATATACCATGTTATATTGGTAAATATGTGGTTAGAACACAAGTTACACCTTAGAAAACCCTCTTTTTACATAAAATAACAACATTCATGCACTTGTTTGAAAAACCCTTCCAACCAAGGCTCATAACCTGCTCAAAAATGACTTTGGAACACTTTAATAATCTGATTTTAAAGTTACTATAATGATTAGGTGATGTTTGGGTATGAAGCATAGGATTTACACAAGTGCAAATGGTGTAAATCATCAAGTTATTGCAACATATGCATGATACATGTGGATCCAAGATTTATGTTGTAATTTTCAGTAGATTTGAGGTTATTTCAGATGTTTTAAGTCTATAACATGGCTGGAAATATAAAAAGTAAGAGCTAGGACACATAATGGACTTGTTTTGAGACCCGAAAAGGGTGAAAATCACTTAAAAATAGCAAAACAAGAGAGATTTCCATATTAATGATCACTCCAGGCTCTAATATCAAAATAATGGGCAAAATGGTCAAATTTGATGATATTTGGTTTAAACACATGATTAAATAGAGTTAAAACGTGAAAAACGGAACTTAACCGGGTAAATTTTAGGTGAAATCTTAAAAATTGTAAAAGAGACCCTAAACCCATCAAGAACAAAATATTTCAGTAATTTAGGTACTTGGAAACAAACTGGAATTAAAACGTATTCGGACGTTCGGTTCCGGGTAAAAACGCGTTTTAACGGGTAAAACAAAAGGAAACGTGGTTTTAAGTAAAAGAACCCAAAAACATGATTTTTACAGATTATTAAACTTACTATAAGTCATTAGATGAAATTTAGAGGTTAACAGGATAGAAACAGAAGAATTTAAAACGAACTGTTAAAATCTACGGTTTTACCGTAACTGGTAACCTAAAAACATAAGTTCTAATGACTTCAAATTAGGTTCTATAAATATTAGACATTAACATGTTAAAAATACAATGGTAAACTCCTAGAAACTAATAAGGGGTCCTAAAAGTCAAGAAATCAAAGAAAACAAACTTTAGGGTAAAAAATGTAAATCTTGAAACCTGAGGGACTAAATTGAAATTTTGATCTGTAAACACCTCAAGGATGAGTCTGGAAATAATAAGTTAAAATGAGTCTAAAATAATATAAATACCCTCATAGACTCACTAGGACCATATTTGAGTTAAAAATGGAAAGAATACAACTCTGGGGGTAAAATTTGCCAATGTTGAAACTTAAGGGGCCAAAGTGAAAATTTGGAAAATAAATGAAGATTCAGTAACTTAGTGGCCAAAACTAGTATTAAACCTCTTAATATGAAAACACATTTATAAGGATCATAAAAACATGTCAACCACATGCAAAACCCTAACTTTCCTAAAAAGGAAACTTTTAAGGCAAAACCCTAACAAATCAAAACTAGTTGAGCTTTTAACCTTATAACACACCTAGTTACACCTGACATGATTTCAAAGCACATAGGTTATTATTTTAAACTTGATGGTAGGGTGCTAGGACTGAATCCTTTACTGTACTTGAAGATCCGTTACTTGAAACCTAAGTTGAGTTCTAGTGTCCCCTTTTTACTATTGATTTGGGATGAAACATGCTTATGTGAACTGAAATTATTATTGTGCTAATGTTAAGTTATGGATAATGTTTGAACCTGCTCTTAACTGTATCATATTCATTAATTCTTGTGTGAACCCTTTGTCCTATATGGATAGATCTACTTGGGGAATCCCCTACACACAGTGCCTTCCGGACAGGAAGGGTACCCCACTGAGATCCTGAGGGATCGTTTATGTCATGTAACAGGTTTTGTAAGATACTATGGTGAACCATCCGGCAGGTATGGTACACTGTTTTGAGGCTCGGTCCTCCCTTCGGGGTTAATCGGTTTAAACACAACTTTAGAAGAGGCTAACTGGGACTGAGTGCAGGGTTGATTGTGACCCCACAACAGTGATTCATTAATTTTTTTTAATTTAACTTATGGACTTTGAAGAGTCATCTTGTTTTTAAATTTTAAGCACTGGAATTCACTAACTTTTTAGTTGACACAAAATCTTTTTGAGCATGCTTCAGGTAATCCCTAATGGATCTACGTTGATTAGAGAAAAGGACTTGTATGACCTAGAAATTCGACCACCCTTGGCATTACTTGACTGTGAAACATTTGAACAATTTGGATTATGATTGATAAAACATTGAACGCTGTAATCAGATCACTACTGGTATCACTTGTTGATTATTTACCTTACTGCATATCCAAGGCTATGCTTGCGGAGATGTATAAGAATGTGATTGCAGCTACGGGAAATAAAGTCATTATGTACCTGATAAAATCAAAGATTCATTTGATCAAATACACACATAAACATATAAGAATGATGATGTTATGATTGATAATGATGATGATTTCGCGAAGGATCTTTGGTAATCTCTCAGTGGATATAACAACAGTTTGTTATATCAACTTCAACAAACATTAATCATGGTTCGGAAATCCATGATCAATGCTTATGATATCAGTGTATGATTGTGATTGTGTGTGTGTGGTTGCTAGTGATTGAATGATAATCATTACTTGTTTGTATTGTTTGTTCAAAAAAGCTTACAAAAGATTAGGGTATTGTGCTATTTATAGCCTATACAGATAGCTATATACAATTATGAAAATACCCTTATGTAAATGAAAATTACATAAAAACCCTATCTATAAGCTGTCAGCTGTGGATGTTAAGATGTATGCTATGGAAGACAGATAACTTGTTCGATCTGCCTGGGATGCTGTCCACTGTAAAGTATTTGCTTTGTTTGTTGTGTGTTGTAGGATGTTCATCCGTTGTGGATGAACATCAGCTGTGGACAAGCATCCGCTGTGTTCTTCATCTGCTATGGGATGTCTTCATCTGCTGTGGACACTTGGACTTGACCTTCATCCACTGCATCATCTTGTTCATTCGCTATGAGCAGTTCTTCATCCGCTACAGACCCTTGTCAAAATTTCTTTTATCTACAAACCTGAAAAAGAAATTTAAACAATAATTAGTGTATGTTATGAATTTTATTGATGCTAATGTGTTAGGTAATGATTGTTTGAATGTTAGAACACATTATGTTTGATTATGGCAACCATTATGCTTCTTAATGCATTTCTTGAGTCCAACTATACTCCCCCTAAGGATGATGTTGCCATCTTTTTAAGATTGCTTGTCGTTGTTTAGTTTGTTAGTACTAATATGTGTGTCTTTGAGTTTGACATAAATGATTTGGAATGATTGTATGTTTGACTTATACTATTTGATTGCATGTTTGAATGTTATGCATGATGGAATGATTAACTATTTGTTCTGATTTTATACTTTAATGATTGTCTGTCTGTCCGATTGTATGTATGTTAAACTATTTCCATGAATGATTGTATGTTTACATGTATGATTTGCTGATTACTTGTTTGATTGCATGCTAACAAGTATGTTCATATGATAACATGTATGTTTTGCTAATTACTTGTATGTTTGTATGATTACATATATGTTTTGTTAATTACATGTATGTTTGTTTGATTACATGTATGTTTTATTGATTACATGTATGTTTGTATGATTACATGTATGTTTTGTTGATTACATATGTGTAATCAGATTTACTTGAATGTTTGCTTTGATTGTATTTGTCATACTTGTTTGTTTGGTTAGACATGTTTGATTGTTTGTTTTGTCTGTTTGTATGTTAGAAACCCCATAAGAATGAGAAGGTCCAACTTTTTCTACATTCTTCTGAATTTCTTCGGTTGCTTTCAATGACTCTTCAATATCCTTTCATAGATTCTCATGCCTGTTATTCCCTCTATGTGTGTTAATGGTTGCTGTTTGGTTTCAAGTCTTTGTTTGAGAGCAACATTTACATACACAGTGCCCAAAATTCTTAGCATGTGAATGAAATAACAGCAATCTCCATTACACAACACATCTTCTATTGCTGGGAATGTCTTTGTCTTTAAAAATGAAACATG
Source organism: Flaveria floridana (assembly GCA_018326465.1). NCBI lineage: Eukaryota > Viridiplantae > Streptophyta > Magnoliopsida > Asterales > Asteraceae > Flaveria > Flaveria floridana. Next base: position 7,631 of record BJCO01362839.1, read on the forward strand.
TGATGGATGAAGAAGCTTTATCTCAACAAGATAAAAATACCTCATGTCAGTTGCCTCTTTGCCTTCTAGCTTTCTTTCTAATACCACTTCAAAGTGGGTCTCATCATAGTACCATCTTATGATTGGATTTTGTTATTGATTACCATCAATTTTCTTCATAATCAACTTTAAGCCTGATGGCCTCAAGAGGTAACCGACCCTTTCCCAGATGTCAGAATCGATCTGAGAAGATGATTCTTCACTGACTTTCTTTTGTTTGCTAGCTAACTTTTGCTCTCTTCTAAGCTTTTCAATGTGCAACTTGATTTCTCTGTCAGCTTTTGCTTTCAGCTCATGATGTTGTCAGTTCATGTATGCTCTTAACATATGATAGAAATATGCTACCATGGGATTGTTTGTGTGATTGACCATTCTTAATTGGATCGGATCCAATCTAACTTCATAGCTTAAAGATCCCAGTTAGGATATGTATGATAAGTACTGGACAAGTCTAGATACTCTCTTAATCAACATGACATCCCAGATTTCATCATATTTCCATGCCATAATTTTCCTTTCATTGGTATCTACTGTGAGTGTAATTTTGTCATAAAGTTTTACAAAATTTGTTTTCTCATTTATCATCTCTCTTACTTCATTACCTTCAGGCCATAGCCTATGAGGCATGAATTTTCTGGGCTCCTCTATAGCATGAAGTTCAGGTGGAGCTTGATGATAAGAGGATAGAGAAGATGCAAGATGAGGTCTAAATATCTAGGGCTTAGGAGCATTGGCTAGCATGTTCTTGTATATCTCTTTAGCTATTTATTTCATTTGATATATAGATCTACCTGCATATGACCTGTATGGTATTCTTTTATGACTCAACTAGCTTTTAACCTGGGAGTAGGTCATCTTCTCTATTTGAGGGTCTTTGGGTAGATTCTTCTAAAGCTCTTGCTTGTCTTTGATTTCCTTATATCTCTTGTGTGTTTGCTCTTTTCATCTTTCATGACTTCTTGAACATCTTTGAGCAAGTCTTTAACCTCAGATAGGTTAAGATGTATGAATGATTCATAAGGAAACCCTGTTGTTGTTAATTCAATCCCCATCAAGGTTTGAGGATCATTAGAGAAAAGCTCTTGTATATTTTTTAGCTCACCATCTCCATCTCTTTCTTCCACTTCATCATCAGAATCACTTAGAATAATGATGGAATCATGCTGTTGATCAAGAGATTGGTCTATCTCCCCTTCTTCAAGAGTAGGTGCTTTAGATATTTATTGTGGTTCATCTAAGCAACCGGTTCTGGTTTGACTTTAAGAATTTGAAGTGGAGGAGATTCAGGTTCTTCTTGTTCTACAACTAGTTGTTTTCCCTTGATCAAACAGGATATATACAACATCTTTCTCTTTTTCTCAGAAGTTCTAAAATGAGGCTTAGATGATGATGAAGCTTGATCCTTGGATGGTTTGGTTGGTTCTTTCAAATATTTAGCAAATTGTTTGATCAACTCATTTTGTTTTTCTTACAATGTGTTCACAGGGATAATGCTAGTTTCCATTGTTTGTGTGTTTGGTGTATGAAAATGTTGTCTTAAGATTGGGGAGTAGCGCATTCTTTCAAATATATGTGATTCTTTAAAGAGTTGATTCATAGAATAAGGTTCCTTATAAATGATGATTGGCTTTTTAGACTTATTGGTGATTGTTTCTTCAGCTTGAGCCATGATTTTCTCTTCAAACTAATCACTCTGGTCTTGTTCTTGACCTTCTGAATGTTCTTCCTCATTAAGGTGAGTGTTTGTATGATCCAGTTCACGATTGAGCCTTTTAATTTCTCATTAATTGTGCTTTTAAGCTCAACTATCTCCAATTCTTTTGTGTCTATTTGTTCAGTTAAGTAGATAATATAAAGTCTTGCACTACTGAGATCCTGGTCTTTCACCTTCAATTCTTTTTTTGCTTGTTTGAGTTGTTCCAAAAATTGAACAATCAACTTTTGAGTTGTTTTATCTACCTTAAGCTTTTGTATATCTTCATCTATACTTTTTAGCTTATCTTTAAGCTTTCTTACTCTGTTATTTTGATTTTTCAATCAACTTATTATACTCAGTGAATAAAAACACTTTTGAGTATTCAGTCTCTTCCACTGTAGGAATCTCACTACCTTGTTCCTTAGTTTCCATATGTTCAACATGAGCACTTTGTTCTTCTTGAGTTTGCTCATGTTGTGAAGATGTTCCAACGCCTTCTTGATGACTTATGTGTTCTTGCAAAGATGCATCAATATCTCTCAAAAGAGAAGACAATGTTTATTGATCTAAATGAGTTGGCTTTGTGGTGGTGAAGGCAAATAATGCTCAAACTTGAATTGTTCAAGTTGTTGTGCTTCTTCTATAGCATGCTCTTATTCTTATTGAATGACTTGTTCTGGTTCTGGAGCAACTTGCTCTTCTTGTATGATAGGCGCTAGTTGAATGATTGGTTGTTGACGTATAATGTTTTAAAACATCATGTTTGGTTCTTCCTGACCTGGAATCCTCATGAACACATTAGGAACAGGAATGCTATAATCAATCATATGTCCTAGAATTCACACTTTAGCTCCATGATAAAGACTTGACTTGATTCTTGTGAATACATGTTCATTAAAATGAACAGGTTGAAACACAGCTCCTTCTCTTAGAATGTTTGGTAGAAGATCATCAATGATCATCTAAAGGAATCTTGCATACATATGAAACTTATTCCTCACCTCAGTTAAGTTGTATACCATTCCATTTAGCACTTGTGCAGCAAAGTTAAATGGTCGTCTTGCTATGATGCTTGCTATGGCAGAAGAGCTTCTTAAAGAAGTAGCATCCCAGCCAGTCTATCTGTTTCTCATTGTCTTTTGATACATGTGCATTAGAAATATGAATTCACCACACATGTATGACTTCATGATTTGCTTTCTTTCAATAGTACCAGTGTATCCAATCAGTCTGAAAACATGTAACATATATTTTTCTTCAAATTCTACTGGTCCTTGGGCATCTTCATCTCCCAATTGTAATACTCTTCTTATGATTTCTTCTGTGATAGTGATCTGATGGTTATGAACAGTAGATACTATCACTTGCTGACCATTCATCTGCTCTAGGTAAGCATGAGTCCAAAATTGGACTATGTGATCTTCATATATCTCAGGCCTGGCTGTTAATAAACTGGCCTAGTCTGTCTGATGGCTTATATGATATCTCTATAATTCATAGCCTTGGGTGAATCAGGATCTAGAAAAGCACAAAGATTATGATCTCTTACAAACACTAAGTTTACCATATCTGCAATTGATGTTAGTATCTTATATGCTAATGATGTGTGATGATGAAATATTGATCAAGTGTTTACTAGAATGTTATGCTAGTTATGAGATATTGATGTGTGATGAAATCAAAAACGACAACAACAACAAATGACAGGATGATTTTGTTGTTGATGAAGATTGATTTCCTTAAGGATCTTTTCCAATCTCTCAAAAGATATAACAACAGATTGTTATATCAATGTTCAACTAACATTAATCATCGTGCGGAAACCCATTATCAATGCTTATGATATCAGTGTGTGATTATGAGTGAGTGTGTGTGATTTTTAGTGATTGAATGGTAATAACTACTTGATTGTATTGATTGTTCAAAAGCTTACAAAGGAGTAGGGTAGAATGCTATTTATAACCTATACAAAAAACCATTTACGATTACTAAACTACCCTTATGTAAACGAGAATTACATAAAATCCTAAGTCTAAGACATCCACTGTGGATGATAGACTGTCCGCTGTGGATGCTAAGTTGTCTACTATGGATGTTGAATAAGCTGTCCGATGTGCCTTGGATGTTGTCTGTTGTGAACACTTTGATGCTTTGTATGTTGTACGTTGTGGAATGTTCATCCACTGTAGATGAACATCAGCTCTGGACTAGCATCTGCTGTGTGTGTTGTGCATCCACTGTGGGCACTTAGGTGCTCTTCTTCATCTGCTGCAGACTCTTGTTCATCCACTGTGGAATATCTTCATCCGCTGTAGACACTTATCAAAAATTTCTTCTTATCCACAGTCCTGAAAAACAAATTTAAGCTACATTAGTGTATGTTATGGATGTTAATGATACAAATGTGTTAGTTAATGATTGTTTGAATATTAGAACACATTTTTTTTGATTATGGTGAGCATTATCCTTTATATACATTATTCCTTTAACGCAGTTATTATGTCCAACAATACTCCCCTAAAGATGATGCTACCATCTATTTTAAAATGGTTGTTATTGTTCTGTTTGTTAGTAATAATGTGTGTGTTTGATTTTGTTATTTATGGTTTGAAATGATTGTGTATTTGACTTATAATGTTTGGTTGCATGTTTGTTTGTTATGCATGAACGTCTATTTATCTGATTACCTGGTTAATGGTATGTTAGTATGATTAAATATGTGTTCTGTTTGATAACTTGTATCTTTGTATGATATCATGTTTGTTTGTATGATAGAATGTATGTTTGTAGGATGGCACGTATGTTTTATATGATCACATGAGTGTAATAAAATGTTCTTGACTTGTTTGCTTTTACTGTATTTCTCATACTTGTTTGTTTGGTTAGATATGATTGATTGGTTGTTTTGTCTCTTTGTATGTTAGAAACCTCTTAAGAATGAGAAGGTCCAGCTTCTTCTATATTCTTCTGAATTTCTTCAGTTGCTTTCAGAGACTCTTCAACATCATTTTCTGTTGCTTGATTTTGTTGAGCTTCTTTGACTTGCTCGGACAGTGAAGTGATCTTCAAAGGATTCCTGCAGTTGACTATGTGCTCCATAAAATAGTCAACAGCAGTCTTCTGATCATCATACTCGCTCTCTATTATCAGATTAACAAGTTGTTCCAGAGTAGATTTGTCCAAGCTTGGCACATCAATGTTCCTAACCAGGGTGGTTACAACATGATTTCCCTTCAAGATCTCAAGATTGTTGTTCTCAGAGATTCTCATGCCTATAATTCCTTCTATTTATATCAAGGGATGCTGATTTTTTTTCCAATCTTTGTTTGAGAGCAGCATTTACATACACAGTGCCCAAAATCCTTAGCATGTGTATGAAATAGCATCAATCTCCCTTGCACAACACATCTTCTATAGCTGGAATGTCTTTGTCTTCAAAAATGAGACATAAGATGGATGGAGCAGCTTGATCTCCATAGGGTCAAAGAGCCGTATGTCTACTACTACTTTGCCTTCAAGCTTTCTCTCTAACACCATATCAAAGTGGGTCTCATCATAATACCATCTGTTGATTAGATGTTGATGACTGGGTTTGAGAATGATATTCTCTGTTGATGTGAATCAACAAGGATCGAATATGTTGATTGAGTCAATGATTGAGAGGCGGAATCAAACAATCAATGAACATTTAACACTTGAAATACTCATAAATGCACTTGTATTGATTATCTGAACTGTTACAAAGTAAATGCTAGGGTTTAGC
>BJCO01362844.1:0-39662 GCA_018326465.1 Flaveria floridana
TAAACCATTTAAACAAACATAATCATACATCATACAAGATCAAATCATGCATAATCTACTCATATGATTCATAACTATGAATTATCATAAACAGGCCAAAACAGATAATTTACCAAATCAAATGTTATAATCATATTCATTAACCACTTTCCTTCCATCCAACATACACAACAATGATCAATTTCCAGTCCCAAACATGGTTCCCTAATCACTAATCATAATTCATCATCATACATGATCATCAAAATCTACACACAATATATGATTAACCAAGCATCCATACAACTCAATCAACACATTCAATCACATCAGACATCCTCAATAAACACTCTAGCATGATCCTAGCATCAAGAACATGTCCAAATCATCATATCCAAAGTTCATCAAAAGTAAAGTTTCCCTTTTGGGAAAGTATATCCCATAATCCATTATACACCCAATGTACACATGCATTCATCAATAATATGCCATGTCAAGTTCATAATCACATCTAAGCAAGATCAACAACATCTACATATCATAATTCATCAATCCCATATCTAAAAAGTTACTATCTTTAGTAATGTATGGATTCTAGCATGTGTTCTTCAATTCCTATAGTTCCCAACAACAATCTAATATCAGAACATTATCATTAACCTATCCATAACATCCATTCATCATCAAGTCATCATACCATGCAAAATAAAGTTACTATTATTAGTAACCTATGAACAAAGCCTTTAATTCATCAATTTCTTGTAAGGTCGATGTATTCTAGCATTCATACTATCTAATTAACATCATACAATCATCAAACAACCATCAATTTCATATAATCAACATGAAATTCGAATTAGGGTTCATCTAGAATCAAGTTCATGAACAATTCAACAAAAACGTATCATTCTTGCAAAATCGACGTTAAACAACATGATTACTATCAAACCAACATATCAACATCATCAAACAACAACAAAAGTCGACATCTTTGACCCCTTGTACGAATTAGGGTTCGGCCACCATAAGAAACCCATAAAACTTGTAAAAATTCTAACCTTTCCACGTGTGTTGGCTTGAAATTAAAGGTTCTAACTTGTTGCAATGCTTGAAATCGATCAAATCAATGATCTTTGGCTTGGTTCTTGGCTGATTTCGCAAAGGGAGAGGGAGAGGGAATGAGATCGCGGCCGATGGGTGGGGGATTAGGGTTGGTTTTGTTTTAATTAACTTAATTTACAAGAATTACCCTTTAAACCCTTGTGTTTTATATTTTTATAAAAGTTAAGCCTTAAACTCTTTTTAAATAGTTTTTAACTTAATAATATAAGCACATAAACTAATGATAACCATTATATATTTTATTTTGTAAAAGCACGAGACATAAGAATTAATACGCATGTTTCCACGTTACGCGATTAATTTCCTAATTAGTATTTAAAACACACCAAACACGTAAGCATAATACAATAACCACATGACCAGTTAAAGTATCATCAATTTAACATTATTAAATATTATTAAGTCACCAACGTTAAACGACAACTAGTGTGTGTTTACGACGCGTGTATGCACGACTTAATGGAACTAACGGAGTTTTGGTAACGGAAAATTACCGGATGTCACAATACATCACACATGATTGTCATACAAGCTTATTACATATGCCACTTCATTAACCACATGTACTAACTAGATCATCATACAATTAGATTTCCATACAAGTCATGCGAATCTCAAATAATCATCCAAAAATGTTCAATCATGATCAACCAGAAACCAACAATAGTCCCAATCTACCGGTATGACCCATTACCATGAATTCCCACAAACAGGCCAAATCAGTCAACTAACAAAATCAACATCCATACAACCCAAACAATACATTCTACAACCTTAGAAATCATTCATGAACATGCTAACATGATCATAATGTCCAAACATACAGAAATCCTCAAAATCAAGATTTTGTGAAATAAAGTTTCCCTTTTGGGAAAGCACATCCCAAAATCTATCAAAAACTCAATATATTCATGAATTCATTACCAATATACCAATTCAAGCTCATGTTAACATCTAGACATGTTCAACAACATCCAATCATCATAATTCATCAATCTTCATGACCAAAAGTTTCTACTTTTGGTAACCTATGAACTACAATATTCATTCTTAGGTTTCTAGCATCAATATCATCAATCTAACACCCAATAATAATCACAAAAACTTCAACAACATCCATTAATCATGAAATCATCATATTCATGTAATTAAAGTTACTATTATTAGTAACCTATGAACAACACATCAAAATCATAGCTTTCTTGCATAGTCGACGTAAACTAGCATCAATCTAACCTAACTAACATCATAACATCATCAAACAACATCAATTTCATTAATCTTGAAAGTTCCCCAAATCAAAAGTTTCTACTTTTGACGTAATATGATCTAGAACATCAAATTCCACATCAATACTTGCAATTAACACCCAATCTAGCATCAATTCAACAATACTAACATGGAATCATCATCAATTTCAGATTATCTTCAAAAATTTTGAATTAGGGTTCTTCAATATCAAAAATTATGAACAACTTGAGAAAAACCTACCTTTAGATGCGTTTAGATGATGGTTAACACTAAGAATCAACTTGTAGTACTTGATTAACACTTAAAATCGACTTGGATTGCTTGCTCTTTGATCAAAAACGAATTTGTGTAGATGGGTGTGTGTGTTCGGCCGAATGAGAGGGGTGGGGATTAGGGTTTAGGTTAATTTTGTTAATTATTAGTTTTGGTTAGTTACACTTAACCCCTTTTGTTTATATTTTATAAAACTAAGTTTTTTAAATCTTTTTTAAAGGTGTTCTTTAAATAAAATAATAAACATATAAATTCATAATAATAATCATGTATATTATTTGTACTAACCACAAAATATACGAATTAAATATAACACGTTGCCACGTTATGCGATAAAATTCACAATTAACATTTAAATCGCGTAAACACGTAAGCATAATACAATAATCATATTATTAATTAGATTATTATTAGTTTATCATTGTTAATTATTTTTTGGTCACCAGCGTTCAATGAAAACTAGTGTGTGCTCATGAAACATCTGTTTCTTTCGGTAGTGCCGGTATCGGTGCGCTGTAGAATTTCTGTTTCAGCAACTGGAAGGCTGATTTTTGACTTTTCCCCATTTAAACGCGGTACCTGTATGTTTCAAGGCAGTGAGGGGTTGAGCAATTTTGAAAAATCCCTTAACAAAGGGTCGATAGTATCCTGCCAATCCAAGAAATTGACGTATCTCACTAGGAGTCTTAGGAACCGTCCAATTCTTGATTGCTTCCACTGTTGCAGGATCTACATGAATTCCCTTCTCATTCATAATATGACCCAGAAACTGCACCTCTCGTATCCAGAAGTCACATTTAGAGAATTCGGCATATAGTTGCTCTTTCTTTAGCAATTCTACGATCGATCGTAGGTGCTCCTCGTGTTCCTCCTAAGTCTTAGAGTAGATCATATGTTATCGATAAACATGACAACAAACTGATCAATGTAGGGTTTACACACATGGTCCATGAGGTCCATGAATACAGCTAGTGTATTGATCAACCTAAACGGCATAACCAAGAATTCATAATGGCCATAGCGAGTCCTGGATGCCGTCTTCGAGATGTCTCCCTCTCGGACTTGTAATTGATGATAACAAGATCTTAAATCAATCTTAGAGCAATAACTGTATCCTTGAAGTTGATCGAACAGATCATCAATACGTGGTAAGGGATACCGGTTCTTGAATGTGACTTTGTTCAACTCCCTATAGTCAATGCATATTCGAAAAGTGCCATCCTTCTTATTAACAAAAATAACAGGGGCTCCCCAAGGTTATGAGCTAGGTCGGATAAAGCCCTTATCTAACAGCTCCTGAAGTTGTGCTGACAACTCCTGTAATTCATTCGGTGCCAATCGATAAGATGCTCTAGAATTAGGGCTACACCAGGAGTCAACTCAATCTGAAATTCCACTTGGCGATAAGGTGGTAATCCAGGCAGGTCCTCTGGAAACACCTCTGGGAATTCACAAACCACTAGAATATCCTCCATCTTCCTTTCCTCTTGCTGCTTGTCAGTCACCAAGGCCAGTATAGCTAGCTGACCTTTAAGTAGCATCTTCTGAGCCTTCATGATCGATATGATGCCTATCACATCACCACTCCTTTCACCCTTGACTAAGAGAATTTCACCATCCTCAAGAGGAATACGTACGATCTTCTCATGACACACTACCTCTGCCTGCTTCCCAGATAGCCAATCCATTCCCAAAATCATATCAAAACTCTTAAGTCTAATAGGCATGAGATCTATGTCGAAAACGGTTCCGGCCAGTTCTATCTTACAATCCTTGTGAATGTGCGTGATGTAAATTTGTTTACAATCGGCTAACTCTATGACATAGGGGTTATCCAAGGTAGAAGGTATATCTTTCATAAGACTACTAAATTTAGTGGAAATAAAATTCTTATCGGCTCCAGTGTCAAATCGAACAGAAACGAAACGACCATTAACTAGGAATTTGCTAGTAACAATAGTAGGGTCGTTTAGAGCCTCACCTGAGCCTATAATGAAGGCTCTTCCCTTGGCTCCACCATTATTGCCACCATGGTTTCTGCCATTTCCCGCGTTGTTATGTTGTTGTTTCCATTGTTCCCCGTATCGTTGCCATTATTCCTCAAGTTAGGGAAGTTTCTCTTGTAGTGCTCTTCCTTTCCATACTCAAAACAACCTTTTGGTGTTTCTTAGGGTTGTTATGGCTTCCTCATTAATTCACCACGGCAGTCCTTCGCTGCGTGTCCAGCTTTCCCACAATGTTGGCATCGAAAGTTGTCACACCTACCAGTGTGGTGGTAGTTGTATCGACTACACTTGGGATACTTACCCATGTAACCCCCTTGCCCTTGGTTAGTAGTGGTGGTATGATTAAAACCTCGGTTCATTGTCAAACTTTCTTGATTGTTGCTGTTGTTGCTGTTGTACTGGCTGCCAGATGTTGATCCCTTACTGCTTGAACCATCCCACTTGCGCTTGTGATCGGGTACACCCACACCTGGTACACTAGCCACGGTGCCCCGCTTTGGCAGTTTACCTTGTTTCACCGCCTGGTCGGTCAACTTACGAGCCAACCGAATTGCTTGTTGAATAGTAGTGGGGTTGGAAGTAGTGACTATGCTCTGTATTACAGGCACCAGACCACGCAGATATAAATCAATTCTTTTGTGCATCGGGGTCACCATCCCGGGGCACAAGGTAGCAAACTCATGAGACATGGTGGTGTAGGCCTCAATTTCAGAACCCTACATCTTTAGCTGCCACAGTTCCATCTCTAGCTTTTGTACCTCATCCCGAGGTCAATACTCCTCTATTATCATTGTCTTGAACTCATCCCATGGAAAATCGTTGGCCATAGCCTGACCCAACATTTGCACTTGGGCATTCCACCATGAAAGTGTCACGCCCTCAAGAGTCCCGGTTGCGTACTTAACTTGATCAACTGGTGGGCAGTTTCACTTGGCGAAGACTGATTAAGTCTTCTCGAACCACCTAACCAGTGCGATCGTGCTTTCAGCTCCACTATAGGTGTGGATCTTGCAATCCATGAAAGGTTTGTAAGTACAGGGTGGGGGTCCTGTTTGAAGAAACCAGAATTGTTTAGTTTGACAGTTTAAGCAAGCAATTTTAGTGGTTTTTAAATCGCTCGTATCATTTACCTGTTGGTGGTGCAACGGGCACTTAGGCAGCGTGTACAGCAGCCACTGCCGCGTGCACATGCTCATTAATTAAAGCATCTAATTCAATGGGGGTCATATTAACGACTGCCACACCACGCCCACGCCCAGCGCCACGTCCAGCACCACGTCCACGACCACGTCCTCTACCACCTGCTTCCATTTTTCACTTAACATTCACAAACACAAAAATAAGCAACATGTGGCATATTCATCTCATTAAAGCATAGTAAATAGTAAGAAGATAAAGGAGTTTATCAACCATAACATTTATAACCAAAATGATAACCAATGATAAATAAATTTTAACCAGTTCAAAATTATTCCATCAATGTCAAAAATTTTAGTTTTCTAGTTGGGTGGGAAACAACCTTCCCACATAGGTTTTCAAATGAAAAACACTATGCAGTCAAAGTCAAATGAAAAGGAAGAATCAATCTAGAATATCAGATCCGTCACTGTCTTATTACATCTCATCGGGCTCTTCTTCTTCTGCTGGTGCTTTTTCAGGTTCTTCCTCGGGGTCTTCTTCTTCTTTTGGTTCTGGTTCTGGTTCTGGTTTCACAGCCACGTGTATCGCCATGAACTGTGCCTCCAAAGCTGCAAGTCTCTCCTCATGATCTTGTAGGGTGTTGTCCTGAACCTCTGATTCTTGTGTCATCCAAACTATTCTGTCAGTTAAGTGGCATTGCTACTGATAGCACTGATATGGTAGACCGTTCACTTCAGCTAGTTCCCTTATGGTGTCTCGCATTTGTCGTCGTAGTTCCCAGACTTGTCCTGTAAGCCACTGTGTATGTTGTTTTTTCATGTCCAACGCTGCCACCAGAGCTGCAATCACCTGCTCATTAGACTGCACTATCCGAGAAAGGGAAGGTGTAGGCTGTTCAGTACTGCCCCTAGTCCTTGGCCTCGTGACAGACACACGCTCCCTATACATCATATGATAAACATACTTAGGGTAGAAGTTCCAATCCCTTAGAGGGTCGTGTTCCATCAAGGCGAATGGTTGATCCCAGTTTATTACCCTAAGAGGGAGTCAAGTCGTGGCCAATTAGGTGTCCGGTCAGGTACAGGTGGAGGAGAAGTGTAACACCCGGGAATTTTGGTCAATTAAAAATAAAAGAAACGTAGTGAGAAAAGAAAAATAAAAGTATCTTAAAGGAAAAGAAGGAGGCCAAAGTAGAGGGGTGAAAGTGCAGAAAGTACAAGATTTACTATTTTAATATATTATGAACATGGCCGCCCATACAAGTCAATCCAATCTGCTTTAGTCGACTAAAAAGAAGAGAAGAATAGAAGAAAGCTGAGCTATTTAGAGAGAGAAAGGAGTTGTTCTTGGCTAGGTAAGTATTTTGATGTTTAATTTGCTTGGTTTTTGGTTGGGTTCGACAATGAAACCGAAAGTATGTGTTCTTATGTGTTCGGGTTTGTGTGTTTTGGTGTTGCTTGGGTTGTTTTAGGTGCTTGAACTCATGAACAAACAAGTTTGGAGGAGTTGTGCTTGTTTTCTACACAAGGTGAGTTTCTAGACCCCGTATTCTACATGTTTTATAAACTCTTTGGGGCTGAAAATGTATGAAAATGATTTTACAACTTATATATATATGTAACCGTATGTATTTAAGCTTTCATGATGATGTTTTGTGGTTGTTTATATGGTGTTTATGCTTAGAATGGTAGTAAGAAGCTTAGAATAGGATGATATAAACATTTGGACTGAAAACTACTTATGAACATGTCAAACAGGTGGTTCATGCGCCTACATAAGGCTCATACGCTTGAAATTGCCTTAGAAATATTTAAGTGTTGCCCATGGCCCAAATAGGGCCCATGCGCCCAAATAGGGCCCATGCGCCTAGCCTTTTTGCCTTAGAATATGTTAAGTAAGGTTATGCGCCCAAACAGGACCCATGCGCCTGAAATTGTGCCTTAGGAAGTTAAGTATAGGATGATGCGGCCCAATTGTGCCCATGCGCCCAATCCTCAGGCGCCTGTGTAAAGCTCATGCGCCTGAAAAGTTCATGTGCCCAAGAGTTAGTAGGAAAAAAAGGGTTAAGTGTAGGGCCATGCGCCCAAATAGTGCTGATGTGCCTAAGCAGGGCTCATGTGCCTGCATAGTGCTCATGTGCCCAGAATTCTTAAAAATTTTCTGAAATTTTGGAGAAAAACAGAATGTTTAGGGTTTGAACCTAGTTCGAATTTAGGGGTTCTAATTGTTATTATTATGCATAATTAAGAGTTGTTCTTATGTTCTATAATAATTATTATTGTGTGACTTTACGTGGTGTGTTTATGATCGTATACGTAAAGTATTATCATTAATAAAAGTGAAAGATTAATGATAAAGAAAAGTGGAACATAAAGGAATGAATGAAAGTCTTTCAAACAAATGAATAGGAGGTGCATGATCATGTTGTCGTTAGCTCAACTGTATGTGGTTTAGCTAACCCGAAGGATGCATGCAGGATCAGTCATTGAGACTGACAGGGACCCTTGCAGCATACCCTAGGTGACTGGGTCAGCTTATTGTACAATCTTCGTGGTCTATTTATAGACCACAGGCCCAGCATCAGCGTCATGCACAATATTCAGGGTGTTGCACATTGGTCCATAAGAAAGTGAAAGATAATGATAAAAGTACAAAATGAACGAATACATACTGTAATGAATGAAAGAAAGTATTAACTTGATGTACGTATGATGTGTGACCACATACCAAAATAAAGGAAGTATTTTACAACAAAGGATATTTTCATATATCTATACAAGGTATTTTAATACTTTTAAAACTAGAACTCACTCAGCAACACTGACTTTTATACATTTTCAGTTGGCAGGTAAATATTGCTGAGGATGGCATGAGGATGAAGCTACAGGGCGGGGCAAGACTGACATCCGTTCATGTTTTGTTAATATTTTTGTTTTGTAATGCATTTAAACAATCTTTTTTGTAATCAATGAACAACGATGTATTGCTTAGCAACAGTGATTATAAATGAAATGAATGGGCTTTTGTTAATGTAAATCCGCTACAATGTTTTTTGAAATGTATACTATTATGTAATGTTTTATATTTAGTGCTATGAATGATCAACTGTGAGGTGCCCTGGAATAGGGCCAAGTTGGTATCAGAGCCAAAGTTTAAGAGAATTGGGTAAATATTTTCAAAAACGTAAACTTAAACTAAAAATGGGACGAATGGAGGGATGTCCGCCCGAGTAGCTACGTGCCATCAGGTATTTCTTTTCTTAAAGTTAACCAGCATTATGTGCGTGTGCTATTTGACTTATGTGTTCTTAGTATATTTAGATACTGATGTAGTCAGGATAGGAAATGCTTGAGGGGTGTAAAGAGTAAAGTAAGTGGCTAATCACAACTGGCCACTGTAATTAGGGACTTACTATACTTAAGATAATCTAAGCTATTTCCTGAATGACCGTGTTAGTGTTTAAATATTATAGTGATTAGAGAATGGATGGAGGTAGATCATCTAAGGCCTCTAGGGGTGGAGCACAGGGAGGACATGGTGCTGAACCGCGTGTTACTAGGAATAAGACCAAGACTGCTGAGAATGCCCGTGAAGAGCCCGAGGTGCATCACCAGGAGGGTGGTGATGAGAGTGCGAACTTAAGGGCTTCGGTGAAAGAGGCGGTCGTAGAGGAAGTCCATTAAGTCATGCAGACAATCTTATGATCTGTAGTGACTGAAGTGATCAAGCCGGTAAGAGAGGATGAGAAGAAAAAGAGGAGAAGAACTACCGGAAGGGAGGAAAAGGAGCGATCGGAGACCGAGATGATTGTCTCGAGTGAGGAGGAGGAGGAAGAAGCGGTGCAGGAAACTGCATGAGGATGTAACTATGGGGCATTTCAGAGATGCAAGCCCCTGACTTTTGATAGGAATGGAAATACTGCTGCTGCTCACCGATGGGTGAGGGAGATGGAGGCGGTGCTGGATATCAGAGAGTGCCGAGAAGATCAGAAGGTGAAGTTTCCTACCCACTCGTTGGTGGACTCGGCCTTATGCTGGTGGGACAATATTGACCAGGCCGAGGGCAGCAGGACCATTAGAAAGATGAGGTGGCCAGAACTGAAAAAGCTGGTGATTAAGGGGTCCTGTCTTCACAAGGAGTTGGACAAGATTGAGAGGGAGTTCCTGCAGCTGGAAGCGGGAACTATGATGCACCAACAGTATACCACCAAATTTAATAAGATGGCAAGGCTGGTGCCTGATCAGGTGACCCCGATGTCATAGAAGATGAAGAGGTATGTCCAAGGGTTGCTAGTTGATATACGAAGGCATTTGATTGCTGCCCGACCAAGTACCTTTTGATCGGCTGTATACCTTGTGGGTAGGTTATACGATGAGCGAGAGGAAGATAGGGGTGGTGATAAGAACTAGAAAGGGAAGCGGTTTGGACGTGGTGGTTTCGCTCCAAACAACAAAAAGGTGAAGATGGATGATCATAGGGCGACATCAAGCTCAGGGATGAGGAAGTGCGGTAAATGTGGAAGGGAGCATACCAGCAAGTGTAGGTTAGGATTGAACGTATGCTTTAAGTGTGGGAAGCCTGGTCATATTGCTAGAGACTGTAGCATGCTGAGGTATTATCACTATGGCGAGAAGGGCCACGTGAGCAGGGACTGCAAGAAGCCAAGGGCTGAGAGTTCTGGGGCGAAGAAGAAGGCGAAGAAGGAGGGCAGAGGGCAAGTGCTAGAGCTTTTATGATGACATGGGAGGAGGCCAGAGTGTATGTTTCTGGTAAACAAAAATTATTCCTCTTTATTATTTGATTCTGGTGCTAGTAGGAGTTTCATCTCTACTACTTTCTATGTGAAATAATCTGTTAGTAGTAGGAGTATTGATAAGCCATTTGATGTAGACACGGCTATTGGTAAGTCTACTGGAATTATTGATATGATAGAGGACTGTGCCGTAGAACTAGAAGTCCATAGGTTTTCTACCAATTTACATGTGATGCCCCTAGGTGGATTCGATGTAGCACTAGGGATGGATTGGTTAGAAACCTATGAGGCAAACATCATGTGTCACAAGACGATGATCCGATTAATTGCACCCGATGGAAGTTCGGTGACAGTCTACGGTGATCGTGTTACTACAGTTCCGAAGGTAATTTCGATGGCGGTAGCGGGGAAGTACATGAGGCATGGATGTAATGCCTACCTGGCCTACGTAAAGGATGTGGACGCATCAGTACCACAGTTGTCCGATGTACCAGTATTATGTGGATTCTCGAGCGTGTTCCCAGAAGACTTACCAGGTGTGCCAACGGACTGTGAAATTAAGTTCCAAATTGACTTGATACCCGGTGCTCAACCCGTTACCAAAGCACTGTATCGATTAGATCCTACCGAGATGAAAGAACTAATGGATCAACTGCAGGAGTTAATGGATAAAGGGTTTATTCGACCGAGTATCTCTCCTTGGGGTGCTCCGGTATTGTGTGTGAAGAAGAAGGACGGTAGTATGCAGGATGTGCATCGACTACCGAGAGTTGAATAAGTTGACGGTGAAGAATCAGTATCCGTTACTGAGGATTAATGACTTGTTCGATCAGCTCTAAGGTGCCAGTTGGTTCTCAAGGATAGATCTTCAATCTGGTTATCATCAACTGAAGGTAAAGGAGCGAGATATCCCTAAGACGGCATTTTGCACGCGTTATGGATACTACGAGTTCCTTGTTATGTCTTTCGGGCTAACTAACGCGCTAGCTGCCTTTATGGATTTGATGAACTGAGTGTGTTGGCCCATGTTAGATTAATCAGTGATTGTGTTTATTGATGATATCCTGATTTACTCGAAGAGCGAAGAAGAACATGCTGGCCACGTACGTGAAGTATTGGAGACACTTAGAAGAGAAAAATTGTATGCTAAATTCTCTTGGTGTGCGTTTTGGTCGCACGAGGTGCAATTTCAGGGTCACGTGGTGAATGCTGAAGGAATTATGGTAGACCTGGCAAAGTTTGAGGTAGTGATACAATGGAAGTATCAAAAGACGCCATCCGAGATCCGTAGTTTCTTGGGTTTGGCGGGCTATTAAAGGAGATTCATCCAAGACTTTTCCAAGATAGCCTCACCTTTGACCAAATTGACCCATAAAGATATGAAGTTTGTATGGGGTCAGAAACAGGAGGATGCTTTCAAAGAGTTAAAGACGAGATTAACTCAAGCTCATGTTTTAACGTTACCCGAAGGGAGTGAAGACTTAGTGGAATATTCGGATTCTTCTTATTTGGGACTAGGTTGTTTGTTGATGCAACGTGGAAGGGTAATAGCCTATGCATCCCGGCAATTGAAAACCCATGAAGTGAACTACCCTACTCATGATTTGGGGTTAGCGGCCGTGGTCTTTACGTTGAAGATTTGGATGCACTACTTATACGGAACGAAATGCACCATTTTCACCGACCACAAGAGCTTGAAATACTTCTTCGAGTAAAAGGATCTCAACATGAGACAGAGGAGATGGTTAGAGCTTATCAAGGATTATGATTGTAAGATCCATTATCACACATGTAAGGCCAACGTTATGGCCGATGCCCTTAGTCGAAACGAGCGACCCGAGCCGATTCGGGTGAAGGCTTATCAGTCGGTTATGACCGCTGATGTGATGACCCAAGTTAAAGACTTTCAAGATGAGGCGTTGAAAGAAGATCGCCTAAATTCCAAACAAATGAGAGGTCTAGTCACAGAATTGGGTGAAAACACTCTCGGTGTTAGGACCCGAAACGGATGGATATGGATCCCTCGTTATGGAGACCTACGGGGGCGGATTAAGGATGAAGCTCATAAGACTAGATACTTGATTCATCCCAGTGCCACGAAGATGTATCAGGATATGAAGAAAGATAATTAGTGGCTAGGAATGGGCCTGACGTAGTAGAGTACGTAAGCAAGTGCGTTACTTGTTTGCAAGTAAAGGCGGAACATCAGAAGCCATGCAGGAAGATCCAACCACTGGATATACCTAAGTGAAAGTGGGAGCACATCACCGTGGATTTTATTACTATGCTAACTTGTACGGCGAGGGGGCGCGATACCATTTGGGTGATTATTGATCGACTGACGAAGAGTGCTCACTTCCTATCGATCCGTGAGACGTATTCATCAGAAAGATTGGCGGATCTGATCATTAAAGAGATTGTAGCTCGTCACGGTGTGCCGGTGTCTATCATCTCCGATTGTGATACCCGTGTCACATCGAAGTTTTGGAAGAGATTCCATGATGTGATAGGGACGAGGCTACATAATAGTACGTCTTATCACCTCAGACAAATGGTTAGTCTGAGAGGGCGATTCAGACGCTCGAGGATATGCTTCGAGCATATGTGATTGATTTTGGAGGAAGTTGATATGATCACTTACCGTTAGCATAATTCTCGTACAACAACAGTTATCATGCCAGTATTGGTATGCCTCCATATGAGATGCTATATGGTAGGAGGTGTAGGATGCCCGTGTGTTAGGGTGACATCGGGCAGAAAGAGTTGGGAAGCCTTGAAGTGATCGAGGCTACAACTGAAAAGTTAGGAAAGATCAAAGCCTTCATGAAAGTGGCAAAGGATAGACAAAAGTCATACGCCGATAAGAGGCGTAGACCAAAATTCAAGGTGGGCGACTGGGTTATGTTAAAGGTCTCACCTTGGAAAGGAATCATCCGGTTCTGGAAGAGGGGCAAGCTAAGCCCGAGGTACATAGGGCCTTTCCGAATTATCGCACGAGTAGGAGAGGTGGCCTATCGACTAGAACTGCCAGATGAATTAAGTGGAATACATCTAACATTCCATGTATATCATCTATGGAAGTGCTTAGCTGATGAAGACATGATTGTGCCACTGGATGATATCGAAGTGGACGAACGGCTCAATTACATAGAGCAACCAGTGGCAATCATCGATCAAAAAGAGAAAAGATTAAGGAATAAAGTGGTTCCACTTGTACGAGTACAGTGGAAGCATAGGAAGGGTTCCGAGTCTACTTGGGAGACTGAAGAATAGATGAGACAACATTACCCACAATTATTCAAAGAGTGATAGGTTTCGGGGAAGAAACCTCTTTAAAGGGGGTGGACTTGTAACACCTGAGAATTTTGGTCAATTATAAATAAAATAAACGTAGTGAGAAATGAATAACAAAAGTATCCTAAAGGAAAATAAGGAGGCCAAAGTAGAGGGGGTGAAAGTGCAAAAAGTCCAAGATCTAATATTTTAATATATTATGGGCATGGCCGCCCATACAAGTCAATCTAATCTGCTTTTGTCGACTAGAAAAAAGAGAAGAAGAGAAGAAAGCTGAGATCTTCGGCTCTAGAGAGAGAAAGGAGCTGTTCTTGGTTAGGTAAGTATTTTGATGTTCAATTTGCTCGGTTTTTGGTTGGGTTTGACCATGAAATCGAAAGTATGTGTTCTTATGTGTTTGGGTTTGTGTGTTTTGGTGTTTCTTGGGTTGTTTTAAGTGCTTGAACTCATTAACAAACAAGTTTGGAGGAGTTGTGCTTGTTTGTTACCCAAGGTGAGTTTCTAGACCCCGTATACATGTTTTATAAACTCTTTGGGGCTGAAAATGTATGAAAATACTACTTATATATATGTAACCGTATGTATTTAAGCTTGCTTGATGATGTTTTATGGTTGTTTATGTGGTGTTTAGACTTAGAATGGTAGTAGGAAGCTTAGAATAGGATGATATAAATATTTAGACAAAAAACAACTTTTTAACATGTCAAACAGGTGGTTCATGCGCCTACATAAAGCTCATGCGCCTAAAATTGCCTTAGAAATATTTAAGTGTTACCCATGCGCCCAAACAGAGCCCATACGCCTAGCCTTTTAGCCATAGAATATATTAAGTAAGGTCAAAGCGCCCAAACAGGGCCCATGCGCCTGAAACTGTGCCTTAGGAAGTTAAGTATAGGATGATGCGCCCCAATAGTGCCCATGCGCCCAATCCTCAGGCACCTGTGTAAAGCTCATGTGCCTGTGTAAAGCTCATGTGCTTGAATAGTTCATGAGCCCAAGATTTAGTAGGAAAAAAAGGGTTAAGTGTAGGGCCATGCGCCCAAATAATGCTGATGCGCCTAAGCAGGGCTCATGCGCCTGCATAGCGCTCATGAGCCCAGAATACTTAGAAATTTTCTGAAATTTTGGAGAAAAACAGAATGACTAGGGTTTGACCCTAGTTTGACTTTAGGGATTTTAATTGTTATTATTATGCATAATTATGAGCTGTTCTTATGTTCTATAATAATTATTATTGTGTGACTTTACGTGGTGTGTTTATGATCGTATACGTAAAGTATTATCATTAATAAAAGTGAAAGATTAATGATAAAGAAAAGTGGAACATAAAGGAATGAATGAAAGTCTTGCAAGCAAATGAATAGGAGATGCACGACCATGTTGTCATTAGCTCAACTGTATGCGGTTTAACTAACCCGAAGGATGCATGCAGGGTCAGTCATTGAGACTGACAGGGCCCCTTGTAGCATACCCTAGGTGACTGGGTCAGCTTAGTGCAAAATGTTCGTGGTCTATTTATAGACCACAGGCCTAACATCAGCTTCGTGCACAATGTTCGGGGTATTACACATTGGTCCGTAAGAAAGTGAATGATAATGATAAAAGTACGAAATGAACAAATGCGTACAGTAATGAATGAAAGAAAGTATTACCTTGATGTACGTATGATGTGTGACCACATACCAAAATAAAGGAAGTATTTTACAACAAAGGATATTTTCATATATCTATACAAGGTATTTTAATACTTTTAAAACTAGAATGCACTCAGCAACGTTGACTTTTATACATTTTTAATTAGCAGGTAAATATTGCTGAGGATGGCACGAGGGTGAAGCTAAATGGCGGGGCAAGACTGACATCCATCCATGTTTTGATAAAATTATTGTTTTGTAATGCATTTAAACAATCGTTTTTGTAATCAATGAACAACGATGTATTGCTTAACAACAGTGATTATAAACGAAATGAATGGGCTTTTGTTAATGTAATTCCACTGCAATGTTTTATGAAATGTATACTATTATGTAATGTTTTATGTTTAGTGCTATGAATGACCAACTGTGAGGTGCCCGGGAACGGGACCTTACAAGGAGGGGACTCGGATCGTGTAGGGGAATCTGAACCTACTGGTCTCTTACCTGTAGCACACGAAGATGATGCCATACTGCAGAGTATGCGATGTGTATGCCAATGAGTATACAGTAAAGGAATAAGGATCATGTAACTAACTAACTGTGCGGTTATAGACTAGCGTGTATGCAACATAGTTCCCTATAACCAATGGCTCTGATACCAATCTGTCACATCCTCAAAATCCGCGTGAGGGCTTTTACCGCGAGGCACGTGACAAACCAGGATCCCAGTCATTAGCTACTTAGAATGACATTGTATGCAGTTTTAAAATAAGACAAATCTGATTATAAACTTTAAAACATTGCGGAAGCATTTTGAAAACAATACAAGTACTTAAATGTAAACTGCGTAAAACACTCGCCCAAATGATAGTATATAAGTAAACGTTGAACACAACTAAAACCAATGTTTCAAACAGACAAGCTTGACACGTGCGTGCTCCTATGGGCAGCTGCTAGATACGATCTGAGAAAATCATACTTAAATGTCAACACGACGGTTGGTGAGTTCAAGAGTTTGTTATCAACATAAACAACAGCGTTATTACAATTTAAACAAGTGCATTGAAATAGATAGCAAGTCTAATTTCATTAGTAAATAAACAATAGTGATTTCGCGATCGAAGCTGACTATGTTTGTTGGTTGCCTCCCGCCATGACATACCAGGTCATGACGCTTTTAGTAGTTTAGGACAATATTGCACCCGTTGACTTCTGATCACACGGGTGGGGCTTGTCAGACCTAGTAGTACTACCCAAGATTTCCCGCTAGATTCCTTAAATAACGATCCGAAAGTGTGAGGGCTTTCTATGGTATATCACACTACCTCTTTACTAAATAGATGTTATAAAAATAAAGCATTTAGGTAGTGTATGTTCCCCCCCAAAAAGAGAGTTAAATAAAAAATGGGGCATTGAACTCACCTGATGCGCGTAAGAAATTACTTAAGGCTTAACTTGAAAGAAAGAGTGGATAGATAACTCTCAGAGGTCACCTAGAACACACGAGTACATAAGTACGTGTACATAGAGATCATAACGAAACCCTAAGTGCTCTACAAACCAAAGAACTCAAGGTTTTAGAAAGACAAAACACAATTGACTCAGTTGATTATCATACAAGCTGATTACATATGCCACTTCATTAACCACATGTACTAACTAGATCATCATACAGTCAGATTTCTATACAAGTCATGCGAATCTCAATTAATCATCCAAAATGTTCAATCATGATCAACCACAAACCAACAATAGTCCCAATCTACCTGTATGACCCATTACCATGAATTCCCACAAACAGGCCAAATCAGTCAACTAACCAAATCAACATCCATACAACCCATACAATACATTCTACCACCTTAGAAATCATTCATGAACATGCTAACAAGATCCTAATGTCCTAAACATACAGAAATTCTCAAAATCAAGATTTTGTGAAATAAAGTTTCCCTTTTGGGAAAGCACAACCCAAGATCTATCAAAAACTCAATATATTCATGAATTCATTAACAAAATATCAATTCCAGCTCATGTTAACATCTATACATGTTCAACAACATGCAATCATCATAATTCATTAATCTTCATGACCAAAAGTTTCTACTTTTGGTAACCTATGAACTACAACATTCATTCTTAGGTTTCTAGCATCAATATCATCAATCTAACACCCAATAATCATCACAAACACTTCAACAACATCAATTCATCATCAAATCATCATATTCATGCAATTAAAGTTACTATTATTAGTAACCTATGAACAATGCATAAAAAACATAGCTTTCTTGCATAACCGATGTTAACTAGCATCAATCTAACCTAACTAACATCATTTCATCATTAAACAACATCAATTTCATCAATATTGAAAGTTCCCTAAATCAAAAGTTTCTACTTTTGACCTAATATGATCTTGAACATCAAATTCCACATCAATACTTGCAATTAACACCCAATCTAGCATCAATTCAACAATACTAACATAGAATCATCATCCATTTCGGATTATCTTCAAGAATTTTGAATTTGTGTTCTTCAATATCAACAATTATGAACAATTTGATAAAAACCTACCTTTAGATGTGTTTAGATGATGGTTAACACTAAGAATCAACTTGTAGTACTTGATTAACACTTAAAATCGACTTGGAATGCTTGCTTATCGATCAAAAACGAATTTGTGTAGATGGTTGTGTGCGTTCAGCCGAATGAGGGCAGTGGGGATTAGGGGTAAAGGTGTTCTTTGACTAAAATAATAAACATATAAATTCAAAATAATAATCATGTATAATATTTGCACTAACCACAAAATATACGAATTAAATAAAACACGTTGCCACGTTACGTGATAAAATTCACAATTAACATTTAAATCACGTAAACACATAAGCATAATACAATAATCATATTATTGATTAGATTATTATTAGTTCATCATTGTTAATTATTTTTAGGCCACCAACGTTCAACGACAACTGGTGTATGCTCACGACGCGTGTATGCAAGACCTAACGGAGCTAACAGAGTTTGGTAACGGAAAATTATCGGATGTCATAATTTGAATCTTCCATATAATATTTATCTTAGTTTTCTATAATTTAATCACATAAATTAATTTACTCAACTTTATTATACCAAAATTTATAGATTGATTTTACTAATATTTCTAAAAGTATTTCTGGATTTATTCCCATAATCACAGTCATTTAAGTATTTTAATTCAATTTCATCAACACTAATACTTCAAACATTTTATTTGTAGTCCTTCTTGTTTAACATTTTCATTTAAAACCTTCATGTTTTTAAGTCCTTAGTCCGTCACTTACTAAATTTGGGAAATGAATACCATGTGTTTATAAGTATTTCTTTATGATAATCCTTATAAGTTGTGTATGTGTTTGTTTAAACACATACTACTTTGTTATCACATGTTTATGGTTGTTGAACCTTGTTTTGATGAGAAGATGGCAAAAGATGGTTGATGAAGGCTCCTAAACTCTTGATGACTTAGGCTTGAGGTGAATGTTCTTGAACTTGGAAGTGATCACTAGATGAACATGGTTTGATGAAGATGATATGTGCTTGGATGATGTTAAACCAAGAGATATCAATAGTTGAGGATTTGGTTGTATGAAATCCAAGTGTTATTGATAATGAACCGAGGAGGGTGGTGATCGTGGTGTTTGGCGATGGTGATGTTCGAGAGAATAAGAGGGTGGTGGTGATGGTTGGCTCGGTTGATGTAAGACCCAAGAGTGAACAAGGAGTCTAGGATGGTGATTATGGTGGCTTACGGTTGTGGTGGTTTGGGATCGTATGAATCGAGAGTGAGACAGAGAGAGAGACATTGAGAGAGGATGGTGGTGGCTTGAGAGCTAACTGAGAGGGAGAGAGATCCAAGAGTTGTGAATGTGGTGGTGTGGAACTCCAAGCGGGCGAAGGCTCCATGTAGTGGAGTTTCCATCATTAACTCTAATGCTAGGGTGGTGAGGTGTTATAATAGAGTAGGTTATTTTGAAAGTTAAGAAGGTAGTTTAGTGTCTAAAGTGATGATGTTGCATGGAAGTCGGCCGAGGTTGTAGTGGCTAAGATTCACCATTAACTTGATGAGTTGGTTCTGTAGACTTGCTAGGTGTTTAAGGCTTAGATGTGTTAAGTGTCAAGCATTTGATTAAGATTAGTGTAATGTTGAGAATGATGTTGTGTTTTTGGAAGTTAGGAGAACCGAGGGCTTAGGAATTGTTTAATAGATGTGATTTGGTTAGAAAGGTAAAGTTGTGTTAAGTCTCCAACTTAGTCAGTATACTGTTTGATGTTATAGTTGTATCTTAAGATGATTAGAAGGTGTTAAAGTGAAGTTAATGTTTATCTTTATAATGACTTTGGATTATTATTTAATTATTAGATGTGTGACATATATAACTAAGTATAAGATAACATATCTTAATTATCCAAGTACCTTACTAAAATCATAACGTGAAAGCATTTTTATATGAAAAGATTCATATACACATATTTACTTATATTCAACTAAATATACATATAATGTGAAAGCATTTTTAAATATATAAATACATGCATACGTAAATAATCATGCATGCATGCATGTTTATGTAACATATACACATATTTACTTAAACTCAACTAAATATACATATAAGGTAAGGTTACTTAAGTACATTCTAACAATATAATACAATTATATGTATAATATCAACTTGTAATAAACCTTAAACGTTGAGTTACCTAACCTGGAAATTTAGGGTTGTCATATATATGGATGATATTATATTTGGTTCTACAAATAAGAGATTGTGTAAAGACTTTGAGAGTCTCATGAAGTCCAAGTTTGAGATGAGTTTAATATGAGAACTCACCTTTTTCTTAGGATTACAAGTAAACAGACACCTGATGGGATCTTCATAAATCAATCTAAGTATGTTCAAAACATCTTAGTGAGATTTCAAGCTACCGATGATAAAGCTGCTAAAACCCCTATGTTTAGAAGATGTTCACTAACTCCAGATCTTGAGGGGTTTACTAACTCCAGATCTTGAGGGGTTTACTAACTCCAGATCTTGAGGGGGAAGTAGTATTTAGGTAGCAGTATAGAGCCATCATTGGATCTCTTATATATCTCACTGAAAGTGGACTAGATACTATGTTTGCTACATGTCTGTGCTCAAGATTCCAAGCTGCTCTAAAAATGTCACACATGATAGCAGCAAAGAGAATTTTGAAGTATCTCAAAAGGGAACCTAAGTTAGGATTATAATACCCTAAAAGTATCAACTTCAATCTCTATGGGTATATGGATAGTGATTATGGAGGATGCAACATCAACAAGAAATCCATCTTAGAAGAATCTTAATTTCTCGGGGGAAGATTGGTTTCATGGAAATGCAAGAAGCAAACCTGTGTGCCTACATCAACTGTTGAAGTAGAGTACATTGTTGCCTCTAGTTGCTGTGCTAAGGTGCTATGGATTCAAACTCAACTTAGAGATTATAGAGTAACCTTCATTTCCAATTCACATTGACAATAACAGTGTCATCTCAACCACCAACAATCCAGTTCAGCACTCAAAGACAATATGTAGATCTTTTTATAAAAGCATTTGATAAAATAAGGTTTAAATACCTTAAATCTACTATTAGGATGATATATTTTGAAAATTTTAAAATTAATTAAAATGAAATCTGATAAAATTTATGAAAAAATGTTTTCTTGATAAAAAAATTAGCATCTAGAAATTTTCAAATTCGGTAGATAAGAGCAACTTGGCACATGTCTTATAAAACATCCGGTAGGACTCACTTCTATCTTTCGATAGGTAGTGGTGTTGTAGTTTTTGCCTGAAAATACTGTTCCATTATCATAAAACCATCAGATTTATAGTTAGTGGTAAAAATTTTAAAGTCATACTATTATATATTATCCCCGAACTATAAATCAACACTTATTCCAACCATTGTCATCTGATAGCAAAAACCTTCATCAAATCTTTTCCAAATGGTCGCTCTTAACCTATAATTTCGACCAAATCACACATAGCTACTTCATTTGAGCCCATTGGTGATTCAGTATATGATTTTGTTCTTAACTTTCATCATAATAGCAACAATGCTTTTGCAATCTCTATCGACCCAATGATTTGTGCACCACACATTAGACAATTCTGGAATACAAAGAGAACATGGAACAAAGTTCCTAACTGCGGTAGTGCAAGGACTAAAGATCACCATCTCTTACGAAACAATTCATCAACATCTATAACTTGATGACTAAAATGGTGAATCTTCATTCTCTAAAGAAGTGGTGAGCTTCACATTCAAGGAGATAGGATATGAAGGACCTTTTCCAATGTCCATCTTCTTCAAATCAATGGAATATCATAATTGGAGAATCATCCTTCATATCTTTTTTTCATTGTTTGTTGAACAAGTCTAGTGGATGTGATCACGTTCCATTGGATTTAATAGGGGCTATCCTGAGCTTGTAAAACAATAGAGTTACAACTTTTCAAACTTTATTTTTCAAAATTTTTGCAAGAATATAACTTTTCTTGAAAAGTTTAAGTTTTTAACTTACCGAAGATTTATTTAACTAATACTGAATGAGTAATTACGTAACAAACTTAAAATTGAAGGAGATGCATGCCTTAGGAACTTTTAAAAAAAAGCAATTTTGTCAAAGTTCAAGGCTACTCCTAGATAATTTTCAGGGAAGGTCACTCTCTTGTTTGTGCATATGCTAGAGGTCACTAAGCCTCAGGGTTATGGGTTGACTACACCCTTCATCTTCCACATCAAAGCCCAAACTGTCCAAAAAGAAGTGAACCCCTGCATCATCTACTAAGAAGATGAAAGTACCCAAATCTCCTCCACCATAAAAGGAAAGGATGTAAACTCGGGTCCTAGCTACGCAAAGGTGTCAGCCACACCTATACAAAGCTCCAAGAAGAAGGGTTCTCTTCCTTGTTCTGAGTAGACCAACACCATACCCATTAGATCTCAATTAGAGTCCCAACACTCTATTAAGAAACCAAAAAGTGATACCCGCACAACTAAGAAAACTTTTGAGGAAGAAGTCTTATTAGGATTTGGGTCACATCCCGGGCCACTAGACTTGATTACTCAAACTCTCATTCACTTGTCTCCTACCTAGGATGAGGATGCCCATACTACCATTCAGCATGACCCACTATCTTCTCCTTTCCATACATTGCAGACAATGGAGATTCATGTGTATGTTGAAACATCTGATCCACATCCTCTACAAAAAATTGATTGACCCTAGGAGAGAAAGGGTCAATGTGGAAGAGGTTGTCTCTACTGTTGATCCATTAATTGATTAGCAAGACAGAGATAACATAACTAGCACCTCATCCATAACAACTATCCTTTAATATGTCTGTTCAGAGTCATTTTTTAAGGGAGGAATCCAGGGCGCCAAGAAACCACGTCTAGTGGAGAGTGTGCAGAGGCTCTACTTATAACCTCATCAAGTCCCAAGGATTTTGTAACTGTGAATGAAGGAAGTCTAAAACAAAATCAGGAATTGACGGCATATAACCTTGAGCTTGCCCAGAGATTGACTATTTCACAAAAGGCTTCAAGGTTATGCTGAAAGAGCCGTAATTATCGAATTTGAGAACTGTCTCTTAAAAGCTTTAGCGGATAGAGTACTTGAGGTGAAAGCTCAACTTAGGACTCTCCAAGACAAGGTTGCAAGAGTTTCTACCCTATAATCTCAACTAAACACTCTTCAATAGTTAGCAGCTAGGGGAATGGACCTTGAAATTAAGGTAGAATCCCTTCAAGAAACCATTAAGCTTTAATAATCTATTATTCTTAGCCTTCAACTGTCTTTAGCACCATAAAAACCTTTTGATGTGCCTTCATCCACTCTTTTATTGTCATCCGAAATCAGATGATGCTACCAAGAAGGGAAAAAATAAGCCTAAAGAAGCTGAAGATATTCTTCTAGGCTTGGCTGATCAAGTTGAAAATTTCTCATAGCTAATTTCATTTTCTTCAAGATGTAATGAAGACTGTGAACCTCTATCTGAAGTTGAAGCCAAGTTTAATGATCTACTAGATGGATATGGATATAAGAGCTTAGAAGAGAAGGAAATGGAAGCCAAAAGAGCAATAAGGAGAATGAACTCAAAGGTTCAACTTGGGAAGAAAAGGATCAATGCAATTAGAAGATCTAGCACTTTTTCTTTCTCTCTATCTTCTAAAAGGAAAAGAACTGATGAGAAATCATTAAAGAGAGAACTAGTGCTAGGACTTGAAGCCAGTCCCAAGGCATCTGCTGAAAAAGAAGCTTCACTAATAAGAGTGCTATCGAAAGCTGTAGAAGAGCTAAAGAAATCAGTTGGTGATGCAACTACCAAAACAGCCAAACAAGAGGCTTCTTTAATAGATGACTCATCAGGAACAATGATAACCTACACAAGAGAAACTCATACCACGGAAGATGATATGGAAAGACACGTGATGACTCTTGAAGAAGAAACAAACAAACTTCATAAAGTTCAAAGGGACACACTAGAGTTTGAACTCAAGAAATTAGCAGAGGTGATATTTGGTCAACCGGATGTTGAAACTGAAACCTTAGTTAGTGTTGGTACATATTGATGTACCTAGTTTATGTTCATAAATGTAAAATTCTTTCATGTCCTACACTTGTGTAATCCAATGTAATGAATTGATTGAATGATATATTAAATGCATTGTGATGTTTATATGTGATTAATTATGTCATGTTACATTTATATTGAATGTGAGTCACATGTATGAACTAAATATATAGGTTTGATGTGGTTTTATATAGTTCTAAGTCAATAAGAACTTAGAAATGTGTCTAACTTAGTTATGTGGACATTCATGCTAATGGATCATACTTATGGCCCATACGCATGAATAAACCATACTTATGGACCAGTCGCACGACTGAACCAGGTGACTGGATCAGTCGTATGATTGAGACATAAGATTGGTTCAATTGCACGACTGAACCTTCAGTCGTGCGTATGAGTCAATCGCATGATTCAGTCACACGACTGAACCATGCTAATGGTTCAGTCGTACGAATGAACACTGATAACCTATAAATACGACATAATTCGTGGAAAAACATAACACTTGATAACACTTCATAATACTTCGTACCCTAGCCGTCCAGAGCGTCCCAAGTCGCAAATCCAAGTTCATAGTTCGTCCTCATTAATTCCAATCCATTCTTAACATTTGTTTCATCATTAGATTGATCGAGTTATTCGTTCTCACTGATTGGATCGCCAATCAAATAGAATTCTGCGCTATTTGATCTGGATTCACGCAGAATCCATTAGTACTCTGTACGTACACGGTCCTAATAAGTATCAGAGCTGAGGCTCGTGATTTTACGTGGATTCAATTGGTTTTGGTGTCAAAACTAACGTTTTCATTCCAAAGATACACTTCATTTCAAAACTTGTTTTTGACAAGTCTCTGTGTTAAAAGTTTCAACCTTTTCCCATACGGCAAATTAGGGTTCGTGAAAATTCGTCATTTTGAGTCAAGTATTCAAAAAATTCGTTTTTTCCCATAGTAGCAGCTTCAATCGTACGATTGGCCCAATCGCACGATTGAATCCCATTCGCATAGTTCAATCGCACGACTGGACTCATTCGTACAGTTCATTCGTACAGTTGAAGTATTTCATACGGTTGACCTCATTCGTTTTGTTCATTTGCCCGACTGACTCCAATCGCACGATTGAAGCCATTCGTATCCGTCAATTGCACGGTTGAACCAGTCGGCTTGTCCAATCGCATAAGTCGATCTGTCCTATTCTTTGGTCATCAAGTTTAAAGAAATGGAAGATCACTTCTCTGCTTTTACTGCTGGAAAGGACTCTCGCATCAAAAATCTTCTACTTCTGGAAAGTGAGATCGGGAATCACAACAAACTGCCAAAGCTGTTAACGTTGGATGAATACCCACAGTGGAAACAACGGTTTGAAATCTACCTGAATGGAGTTGACCCCAATCTGTGGACGTCTATTAAGACTAGTTATGTGGTATCAGTCAGTGCTAATGGGGTAAAGCTGACTTTGGAAGCAATGAGTGAATCCCAGAATACTATGCATAATGCTGAAAAGAAAGCATATGCCTTGTTGACTCATTCCATACCTAAGCACATATTTTATCAATTTTCTGAGAACAAGCAGTCAAAGAAATTATAGGAAGCCTTGGAAAAGAGATACGAAGGAAATGTAACTCTAAAAGCACTGAAGGAAAAAGCTCTTAAAAAGAAATTTGACAATTTTTCACCAATTGGAAAAGAGAGCTTGGATGATATCATCGATAGATTCTATCATCTGATGAGTGAGTTGACACACATGGCATGACCACATCCATAGAAGATAAAGTCTCTAGCTTTGCTAATGGTCTGCCAGATAAATAGGATCCATTTATTTCTAATTTGAGACAAAATGACATTCTTGCCATGTTAGACATAAATGATTTCATTCTGAAGTTAAGGGAGGAAGAGCTACGTCAGAAATACAAGTCAAAGAAAGGACCCTATGCTCAGAATCCTGCACTATACAACTCAGTTCCAACTCCTACTACTTCAGGTGCACCGCTTCAAACGGCGTTTGTGTCTAACTCTTTGGCACCTTCTCAAAGCAACTCATCAGGAACTGAAATGCCAGGGTCAACTAGCACCCAATTTATTGTTCCTGAGGCAAATACTACCAAGTTAAAGACCGAGAATCTCAGAAATGTCACCGTGGAAGTTTCAAAAGAACATATGGACCTTCTAGCTGCCGTTGTTCAATGTTATGATGGGCTACTTGTTAGTAAGATTGGGAACTGTCATCTTACTGACGAAGACTACGAGCAAGTTGATGAAACTGAGCTGGAACGCATGGATATTATATGGGCCTTAGAAAGTGTTGTTAGAAGAGCCAAGAAGTTTGTGAAGAAGATGGGGTAGAATTCGATTGCAACTAAAGACATAACATTTGGTTTTGACAAAACCAAAGTCACATGCTTTAATTGTGGAGAGAAGGGGCACTTCAAACGTGAGTGCACAAAGCCAAAGGAGACTGGGAATGGAAATCCGTTTCCCACGTTCAACCGTCAAGACAAGGAGAACGTTGGAGCATCGGTAGGTAAAGAATCTAAAGCTTTGGTTGCATAAGGTGATGAAGGACAAGACTGGTCCTTCCGATTCGTATCTAAGGGTGAATCCAATGTTGCATTTGTTGATACCTTGGATGATGGATCTGCAAGTGAGGGAGACATCATAGCTGATCATGCTAGTTCAGATATAGAAGAAGCTAGGGATGTCATCAATCACTTGGTTGAGGAAGAGTTAAGTGCTGCAAATACAGAATCTCAAGTCACTAAAGAATCTGACACTGCACTGATGGTTGATTCGTCTAGTTCTACACAGGTATATTCTAAAGACGAATTATTTGATAAACATGCTTGTTCTAAATGTGATAAATTTAGGGAAAGCATTGATTTAAAGTTTTATAGGTTATTAGAACACAATGATAATCTCGTAAATGATTTACAACTCTACACTGAAGCAAACCGTGTGTTAATACAAAATGAATGCAGCTTCAAAGAAAAGATAGAACTGTTAGGGAAACAACTAAAGGAAACCGAGGTTGTTGCTTTAAATAAATCTAATGATATTAAGTTATATTTATATTCTTTAGAAGAAACTAAAAAGGAGAAAGCAGTTTTGCAAGTAGAAGTTGAATCCTTAAAACAAAAACTGCATAGTTTGGCAAGTTCTTCACACATAGTTCAAAACTTAGTGAAAGAACGAAATGGCGGGGAAGGTCTGGGTTATAAAGTAGTACCGCCACCACATGCTATCCTTTTGAACACTAAATGTAAACCAATCAATAATAACCTGGTAAAGGATCATGTGCTGTCTACTCCTTTGGTCAGTGATCCAGATTCTACGGGTAAATCCGTGAAGTCTGTCACTGAACAGAATACTACTACTTTGGGATCAACAAATAAGATGCTTGTTGAAGACTTGACTGATAAGATTGAGAAAGTTAACTTAGGATCGGGTTCAAACACGTCTATTTCAGAACCTAAACAATCTAAGTCAACAAACCTCAAACCAGCAAGTCATCAAAATTTAAATAAAACAAAAGAAAAAGATGTTGCAAATGTTAAAACAATTAATTTTGTTAAAGAAGGAGAAACATCTAAAAGTGAAAAGAAACTACCCAGCCCCCGACCAAACTCAACCCCTTGTCAACGCTTTCCTTACACTGTCGAAGGGAGATCCTACTACAGTTGTAGAAAACGAGGACACATCTCTCCAAATTGTCCTTACTATCAGACACCTAAAAGGAAAATAGAACTTTTCAATGATGAAAAACCAAAATTTTCTAAAATCAGATTTAATACTCTTTCAAAACACCAAAGTCAACACAGACAAGCTAAAAGCGAAGCTATATCACCTAAAGTTAAATCTAGAATTATTAGTGAACCTAAAGTTCAAACCATAAGCCAGTCGTCTGTTTATCACAAACAGGCCTTACACAAAACTGGTTTATGGAAAGATAAATCAAGTTTTGTGTTTGATAGTGAAGATAAGAAAGAGAAATATGTGCCCTCATCCTCTGAAGGTCAATGGGTTGAGTTCATGATGTGTGATACCTCTCGGACACCCAATCCAGTTAAGGCTTGGGTCCCAAACCTGAACTAATCATTTCCATTGTGTGTGCAGGGTGTCCGCTACAGCGCTATCACTAATACCTGGATTATTGATAGTGGGGTGTCCTGGCACATGGCCGGGAATTTATCCCTTCTTTTCAACATCAAGCAAATTAAAGAGGGACACGTGTCATTCGCTGGGAACAAAGGAGGTTACATCACCGCGCAAGGCGAAGTGGGAAACAAGAAAGTGAAGTTTGACAAGGTCAACTATGTTCAGCAACTACAGAACAACTTGCTTTCTATCTCTCAAATCTGTGATAAGGGATTCAAGGTTGTGTTTGACAACAAGAGGTGCTACAAACTGAAGAAGGAGTATGTCATCCCGAAGGAACAAGTTCTAATGTCGGCTTCAAGATATTACGACCTTTATGTCCTGGACCTATCAAAAGCCTCCACAACTAAGTCTATTACTCAGTGCTTCTTATCAAAAGCAACAAAAAGAGATTCATTCTCCTAGCATAGGAGAATGAGACACATCAATCCTAGGAAGATGAACCATCTAGTTTAGAACGATCTGGTAGATGGTGTTACAGTCATGAATTTTCAGCTTCCAAATTTCTATGTCGCCCGCAAGAAAGGAAAACAGACCAAGAAGTCTCACAAAGTAAAGAAAGTTAATTCTATCGACATTTCTCTCGAGCTTCTACACATGGATTTGTTTGGCCCGGTGAGCATAAAAAGCATAGCCGGGGATTGGTACTGCTTTGTGGTGACTGATGATTACTCAAGATTCTCTTGGGTGATGTTTCTAAAAACTAATTCAGAGAGATTTGAATCATTCAAACATCTTGTTACCATATTGGAGTCTCTCTACAGGCTGAAAGTAAGAAGGATTCGATCAGACAACGGGAAAGAGTTCAAGAATTAGTGGATGGAGGCCTTCTGTCGAGAGAAGGGAATTGTTCATCAGTTTACCTCTGCCTACACTCCAAAAATGAATGGTGTTGCTAAAAGGAAGAATCGGAGCTTGATAGAGACAGCAAGGACTATGCTAGCTGACTCCAAACTGCCAGTTCAATTCTAGAACGAGGTAGTAGCTAATGCTTTTTACACTCTGAATCATCAAACGTCATGGAAAAACTTGTTATGAGTTGCTCCAACAACGGAAACCCAATTTAGAGTATCTGGAACCATTTGGTGCACCCTGAATGTTGCTAAAGAAGAATCAGACTGGGAAGGTCTACGAGAAGGCAGAAGAAGGTATCTTCCATGGATACAGTATACCAGACAAATGAGTTTATAATAACTCAACTGGTCAGGTAGAAGTGTGGTGAAATATTGATGTTCAAAGATACACCACCCCCTGCAGGAAAATGACCTTTCTTTTTCTTCAACTATGATGGATTTTTCAAATCCTTCAATCTGCCTCCATCCCATTCTGATGATGACTTAGCTGCACAAATGATGTACGACGTTCTGAATGCTCACACACTAAAATCGACATCATCAGTTCCATTAGATGATACTTCTAGCCCTTCAGGGGGAGAGCTTGAGGTAAGTGATTCTTCCTCTGATAATGAAGCAGTTGAAACCACAAATGTGGAACAGGAAGAATAGGTTCCTACTACCGAAAGCACTCCAGCCTCTAATCATGATTCAGCTGACACTTCTGAACCGCATACCCCAACAGTTCAGAATCTGGATACTGAAGCCACAGTACCTACCACTCCAGGAACTCGACTTAATGTACATCATCCCCTGGATAACATCATAGGGGATATTATTAGGAGTTCAAACACGAAATCAGCTATACTCAGCTGATTATGCTGCAGTCATGGAAAAGGAATACCTACACGATGGTGCTTATCGATGCTTTGTTTCTCAAGTTGAGCCAAAGCACGTCACCGAGGCTTTAAAAGATGAAGCATGGGTAAGTGCTATGCAAGAATAACTCCTTCAACTCAAGAAGTTAGGAGTCTGGACACTTGTGGACAGACCAAAAGGTGCAAAGATGATTGGCATAAAATGAGTTCTTCAGTGTAAGAAAGATGACCATCCCACATGTTATTTTATAATATTTAATTTTCCATTACCTGAACAATTTTTAATTAGGAAGTCGAGCACATGCTTCATATATCCATCCCACATAGGAAACATCGGTGATACTAAAAATGTTAATAATGTGATCCAATTAGACATTGTCTCTAATTTGCCATGTTGCTCAGCATGGGATAGTTAACATCTTTATTAAATTATTCTGGAGGCTTGAATCCTACTACGTAATCGACCCTCCCTTACCAAGTGACCAGTTGATTCATAGTACCGTTACAGGATAATCTCAACAAAGCAAAGAAGATTCTATGATACATTGTCTTTAAACAAGTGTGGAGAGATGTTGACATCTTTGAAAACCATTCATCCTATTTGGGAAAATAATTAGGCGATCCAGTTCTTAGATGCTTGCTTTTATGGTACATTGCAAAGTATCACACAATTTGTTTAGAGAATAAGAATATCACTGATGGCAGAAATACTTTAAAGGTGATTTTTATCATGCAGGTTTATATTCTATCACGTAGTTTTTTGCACTATATGCTCATACTTTAAGCAAAAAAGAATATCTTACAGAATGTTCACCTTCCCTCCTTGATGTTCTTTTCGCCAACACTACCCTCATCTATTGCAACGATTCTACATATAGTTGATATCTTTGGTGCTGCAACAATGTTCAATATCAAGGAAAAACACATACGTCATTATAAACATATTTCATTTTCGTAAAAATTTTCTTAGGTTGAAAATAGTATAACATTTGTTTGATTTTATGAGTGCAAAGATTCATATTCAAATTACTTTGAAGCACATTTCACACTTGACGATTGTGTGATTACTCATGAGAATACGGATAGTGACCTTGATTTTTTTTAATAACTGCGAGAATCTGTCATTGGCAAAAACTCATGCGACGTAACCAATGGGACTAGGTAAATGGAGCTTGCGTTTGACAGATCGCCTTAAAGGTTAGGACTGTTATATTGCTGTAGTCCTAATTTGTAACCCAACTTTCTTTGTTTATTAATTGGTTCTCATTGTCATTGGCACAATAGGGGCCTTTAGGTGTTCAATAATATAAGCAATAACATCAAACCTGCACTTTTTTGCTTTGTTGCACACGTTTTAGAATAAAGATGGTGTCCCATTCTTGGTCCTTTTGCTTAAATAGGGGCGGAGGTGGTCATTTCAATTTGCTTATGTATGATATTTTATATCCCATAAATCTAAGAGCTTTTGCTTTTGACCATTCAATGTAATCGTGTTCTATCACATGGGATGGTGTGAATGTGCAATTATCACGAACTAGGAAAACCAAAAAACTAAATACCGTGATACACCATAAAAGAATGTTATGATTTTATAAATCAGGGGTCTTCATTTTTGGACCTCAAACAACCGGTCTACATTTTTAAATAGACTAAAAATAACATGTCATGTCATATAATGCTTTTATCTGAAGATCTACACTGAGCAGATAATGCACAAAACATAATGAAGCGTAACGTGCTCTATAACTCATACAATTATCATGTAAACTGAAAAATACTTAAGAACGATGCCCTTTAAAGCTGGAACAAATTTAATGTTTGATTACAAAGAATCTGTGAAAAAATCATTGCTATTTATCTTAGGTGGCGGGTAAGGATCATAGAACAATAACATATTGCTATTAATGTATAACTTGATTTCTACATCTTTTGTATACGCTTATAAGTTACCGATTAAACACAAATAACAAGAATGATGCCACGCTTGTTGAGACAAAAACACAACTCGGTTTTAAATATAACTAGTTATATGTTGACACTCGTCAAATTTGATTAAAAAGTTTGAATCGTTAAGATCTGAAAATAATCAATGTCGACAAAACTTTACTTTACACCGAAACATTTTTATTAGAAAGGCGATTGAGAAATTTCAAAACTTTATATAAAAAACAAAGCTATTATAAAATCAACTTCAAAACGGTAAATATAAATAAACAACTAAATACTAATGTGGAAATATCGATAAAAATAAGTATATAAAAAAAAAGTTTTAGAAGTAACCAAGAAAATAAAAAATTTATTAAAAGACAAAGGAAAAAGAAAGTCGTAATAACAAAAAGAAAAGAAAGGACATAAAATCACTTGTTAAAGGAATACCTTGTTATTATAATTAGGAGTGCAAATGAACCGAACGAACACGTACAAGGCTTTGTTCGTATTTGTTCATTAAGAAATAAACTTGTTCATTAACTGTTCATGAATACTTATCGAACGAGATTCATTGTTTGTGTTCTTTCATTAAGAAAATAAACATGTTCA
Source organism: Flaveria floridana (assembly GCA_018326465.1). Lineage (NCBI taxonomy): Eukaryota > Viridiplantae > Streptophyta > Magnoliopsida > Asterales > Asteraceae > Flaveria > Flaveria floridana. Next base: position 32,511 of record BJCO01362844.1, read on the forward strand.
TGAACTGTTTATGAACATTTACCGAACGCAAATGAACACAAACAAAAGCAAACGAACACAAACCACTATTCATGAACATAACGAATACAAAAAAGCTCATGAATACAAACGAATACAAATGATTGTAGATTTATTTTAGAATACAATTTACATTTTTATTACAAACAATACACAAAATCAATCCAAAATAAATAAGTACTTAACATAAATATAAAAAAATACTTGATATAATAGTCATAAAACTAACGAACACAAATACTAAGAACATAAACGAACACATTCATGAACATAAACGAACACATTCATGAACATAAACGAACACATTATTGAATGTTCATGAAAATAAACAAACACATTACTGAAAGTTCACGAACATAAATGAACGAACGCGGCTTATGTTCATGTTCGTTCCTTTAACTAACGAAAATAATTTTCTTGTTCGAGTTTTTTCATTTACTAAACGAACGAAGATAAGTGAACTTCCCGCCGAACGGTTCACAAACTATTCGCTTAAAGTTCAGTTCATTTATAATCTTATGATGTCAGTAAACACATTCATTTTAGAAAATGATGGATTAGTATTTAGTTATGAATACGTAGAAGAAGAAAATTTTGCATTTAAGCTAAAAGCAATTTGAATTAAGAACTAGTTACTCATGTTAGGTGGACCAATGAAATAAATTGAAAAACAATATAGGTTACCTGGGCTGGAGTAATATGATAATGAGCTTTCGTCAAACAAATGTAAAGCAAATGGAAAAAAAACAAAAATAAAATATTGCACCCACGTTAACAATTAAGATATAGTATAATTTGTTTAAGTTCGGTTGTTGTCACACTCTCATACTCCACCTGCGGGGTTCTAGCGTCAAGCGCATGACAAACTTGGATCTCAGTTATTGGTCTTGTCGAATGACCACTATATGAATTTAAATCAAAATCTTACTTCATGTAAGGATCATTACAATAACAAGATCGATCTCGTGATTGCGAATGCGGAACGTAAACAATCAAGGATTAAGAATAATAGAAATGAAACACTCACACACAAACATAAATAAACTTCAAAGGTGTACTCTCTCTGATTTGAAGGAATTATAGTACATATGAAATCAGGAAATGAACAAAAGCTACTAAGTTACATTACAAACCTTCTATTTATACTAAACTAGAAGTTCTCACGCGAAACAACAAGTTCTCACGCGACAAAATGTTGTCGCGAGAAGCAGGTTTTCACGCGGTAACTTACAAGTTCTCGCGTGACTTTGATCTTGATCTTCATCATGATTTGATTTCCCGAGCCTCTAGGTTCAACCCCTACAATCTCCCCCTAGGCTAGGTAAATCAATGCTATTAGAAGTCCATGTTTGCAACCTTGTAACTACCCCCATAACCATACATCTTGTTATCCAGGGACTTCATTATCAACCAACCAAACTGAACTGCTAAAATATGAACGGATTCATCAGCTGCAACGTGACAAGCCTGCAGCCTCATCAGATCTTCTCTTCCGAACTTGAGCAAATCCACAGGGTCGATGATACGGAAATCTCTGTCTACACTATGTATCAACGCGTGTCCCGTCTCCTTCTCACAACTCCACCACATAAGCTTTGACAAGCTGTTAACCGATACCGGAGCATGTATAGGGATCTTCTGTGCATACCTCAGATGTCTATAAAATCTGATCTTTATTGGTTTGTTCTTGTTGGGAGCAATCCGAGACTCATCTTCAATGACATTGGATTTGGTAGTTTTGAAGTCCTTGAAGTTGGTTTTGTGTCTGTATATCAGGTTCCTAATCCAGTTTCCTTTCCCGTAATTACTTGGATTAATGAAAGGAACACGACCCATAGCATATAAATCTGATGCTCTGAGCGTATGAAAGTCGTGTTCATCCTAATGATACTCAATGGCTCCCGCTCTTCTCTTTATCACATACATCTTCTTTTCTTCATCATATGCCCAACTAATAATAGGTTCTGAGTTTCCATACCTTGTAAAAGGTTTGGAATGTCTCAACGTGTGAATGTAAGCCGACGGTGGTGGAGCTGCAACAGTAAGGTTACCGACCTGACGTTCATCACTTTGACCAGTTTGATCTACTGTCTTGTTAGTCGTATCTTCAGCACTAGTCTCCCTAATAATCTCACCCTCTTCAACTAAGATGTTTAAAAATAAGTCTTTTAGACTATTTCCAAATATGTCTGTATAATCCACTGTAATATCCTCAAGACCATCAAAAGAAGATAACCCTTCATCTTCTTCCTCAGCAATTAACTTCTGTTGAAATGAGTAGAATTCTTTCTCATAGGCATCTTCTGTAGTAAGATCCAACAGTGTGTAGTCTACTGTATCATCAAGACTTGGTCTGAAGAAATTGGTAGAACCTGATGATCCAGCAGTTCTAGTAGGAGCACCCATATCACCTCCCTGATCATCATCGTCATCACATTTCTTATCATTACCCTCATCACCATCATCTTTACAATCATCATCATCTCTATCATCATCCTCTTCTTGATCATCATCCTCATCATCATCATCGAAATCAAAGTCTATATGATCTAAGTCATCATCATCATTAACTGGGTTAGGAATCAGCATCGTATGCTCAGGCTCCACAAACACCTCTCCAGTGAATGGTACAGGTTGATCCTCAGTAGCCTGAATTGGAGTATCTAATATTGGCTCTTGATCAACATTAGCTATGTGTGCAGTCTTTTCAGTATCAACTGGATCTACAACACGCTCTGTATCAATAACTGGCTCAACAGCATGTTCTGGACCAACATCTTGTTGTCTACTCGATTCTCCAACCTTAGTGGTATGTTATGTGAATGATGAATACACACGTGAGGTGAGATCCCTTAAGTTCTATTCCATAGGCTGTACATAACTATACATGGATTGTTGTTGGTTCTCCAAAGTCTTAATCCTTTCATCTTTTTCAACCATACTCCTATATAAATCATCAATAATCTGAGTTTTCTCCAACATCTCCTTCTCCAATACACTAACTCTCTATTCCAGTGTAACCCTCATGGGTGATAAAGTAGAAGACGTAGTGTATAAGTAATCAGAATCACTAAATAAATCATCATGAGTTGTCTCCATTGATGGGTGTCCTTAAAACATCATCAGTCGTGGGCATAGAAGTTGATGTCACAGTTGTTGATTCTGTGACAATAACTAGTGTTGTGGCCTAACTAACTGTGATAGATACATCCGGAATAGGAACATGCTCAGTCGAAACTATGGTCATCGGGTCCGACGTGTCCTCAACACGCCTCGTCCTCTACCCCAAACCACGTGGATTTTCATTGGCCTATTGAGACATTCTCTTTCTCCTTCCTCAGGTAACTACTGGTGTCTCATCGGGAATAAAATCAGGATCACGCTCCTCAGCAGTGCGTTTGGCAGGCGTTTCTCGCACTCTGGGACGTTCTTGTAAAACATATAGCATATTCCCGATTTGATCACTCTCAGTCTCACTCCCACTGATAGTGAACCAAGTGTTCATCTCATCCATATCTGAGTGTTCAGCACCCTGAGAACCGTCAGGTGCTTCTTGTGAAGTAATCATGGATGGACCGGCACTATCAGCTTCACCAGCTTGTGCAGTATTTGTAAATATACCAGTTGTATCATCTCTATGAACATGTGGAGTCTCTGTCTCTTGGGTTCGTGCCTATGCTTGAAAATCATCAGCAAATCTTCCAAGTTTAGCAAAGTATTCAGAACCATCCCAAGCATTCCCACGTGCACCCATGAGATAAGTGAATATGTCTTTCTTCATCACCCTCACTATGTATGTGGATGAGTCAAACACTGCTAGCTCAAGATGAGTAGCAGTCACTATCATCTGAATAAAACGGGGGTACATAATGAATTTCCTCCCCACTGTGGCAATCATATTTTTCTGCATCTCCGAGAAGATATCCTTGGATATGCTGTAAGGAAGATCATCTACTAAAGATACCAGTAGGGATTTGAAAACTGCATTTAGACTATTCATGCCACCTTGAGATTGCTTAGGCAATGGATAATAATATGAAATAAGTACTTCCAGAAGGGTGGAAGATACTTGTTCTCCAATGAAGGATATCTGTGGATGTAACCCATGCGAACTAAACATTCTATAACTACATCATCATCAATCTTGTTTGGTGCATGAGGTTGGTGTTCTAATAACAAAACATTGTTAATCACCTCAGCTGTGATTACCACTTTTTTTCCTTTAACCGTTGCAGTTATGCACGGTTCTCCTTCAGCCCCATCTATCTCATTTGCTGCTGATTGCTAGAACTGGTCAATGGCATCCGTGTATATAGTAGGATTGGATGATATAGCATGATGAATCCTGGATGTATTTAGCCCCTCAATAAGTGATCTGAATAACACTTTGTCTTCGGGAACATCACTAACATGAGTTATGTCATTATGGTTTCTATTAAATACCATAGATCTAGCTATCTGAAACATGAAACAAATTGATAAGTCAATGTAAAATAGAAAATTTCAGACTTGAAAAAAATTTTCAACACTTGGAAAAAAATTTGAAAATTTGAACTTTTCGCGTAAAAACTACAAGTTCTCATGTGAAAACTATAAATTTTCAATTTAACTTCTCGCGTGAAAACTCAAGTTTACGCGTCTGTTCATTGTCAAAATGACTTTTCGCGTGCGAAAAGTCTGTAAAACTTCAATTTTCAATCTGTTAATTTAACATGTTTTACCCATCAAAACATGTTCCAAAGTTTTCGATTAAGTCACTATTCAGGTTCATTATGATTAATTTATTCAATTTTAATTTGTATTAGTCTTTTAAGTTTCGGCCAATGTCCAGACACACTCAAAACAAATAGACAATCGTCAATCTACCTTAAAATGTTGTAAAGAGTCAATGGACGACCACAATGAACTATATTATTAATTTTGATAGAGTTTCGACAATTTGAATTTTAAGAGTGAAAATTTCAGTGTGCTTTATATAGTACTGTGCTTCATATAGTACGCAAACTTCTCACGTGAGAAGTCTAAGTTCTCGCATGATTGACTTTTCGCATGAAAAAAACCTTTTGCGCGAAAAGTTTTTTTCTTTGAAATTCCAATTTTTTTAATTTTTCACTTTTTCAACTTTGATTATCTTATTGAGTCTTTTTAATTGTTATGAAAAATGATTATGTTTAACTAAGTGTTTACTTTTATTTATACAGCCTTAATTTTGTACAATTTTATAAAACTAAGACCAAAAACAGATAAAAACAACATATTTTCAACAAAAATCAAAATGACAAGTAACTAATGTAATAACTTAAATATTTTTGTAAGTTTTCAAGTATAGGATCATATTTCTATGAAATTAATCATTAACATCATCCAGTATTAATATAAGTAAGATTGGTTATGTTGATTGTCAATATATTATATCCACATTAATCTTAGACTTCAAGTTTTACTTAGACATAAATGCTATGATTTTATTATGTTTTGGTTAAATTATATGAATTCAGTGGATCCCACAAACAAATATTTAGCAAAAACAGTTATCCAACTTCAAGACACTATTTAGATTTCATGTCACCCTAATTCGACTTAAACCTTTTACTTCTAATCTGCTTTCTCAGAATTCATTAATGTCTTAGATAATATCTATTTGAGCATAAATAGCACGAGAAAGATGAACACAAAATATTAACAAGTTGTAGGACTTATTAACTATCAGGCGGACTTACGTTTTGCCCTCGCAAGATGTTTAGGACTTAAAAGCAAAGTCAGATTTACATTCTCCATCTTTTGATTTTGCACCTTGTGCCATAACATATTCTCAAAGAAGAAAATATTAACATATAGTATGCATGTCTATGACCTATTTTTTATTAATGTGCTCATTGGCATCTTTTATTCCTATATGTTCTTTTTGGCTTATTTTTGCTCATTTTATTTGTTTTTCTCTTTTGTATTTTGTGTTTCATTTGTATACCATGTTTATCTTTTGATTTTTACACACACACACATAAATATATATATATATATATATATATATATATATGATATACGCTGAGTCAGAAAGTATCTCGCTTGAGTATGACAAGACTGTAACTCTCAGTCTATTTTAGCATGGAATCAGTGTCTTCACAAGAAATTTGATGAGTTCCCCACTTCAGTCATAGAAGTTTAATATCAGTGCATTATAGAATGTAGTGCTTATAATTCTTGTTCATCAAGCCTATCAACATATCAAACATAATCCAAGTCAGATTCTTGTATGCCTTAGAATGTAATAATTTAATATCAAAGAAATGTACTATCAATTCCTGTATACACTTGAAAATTTAGTGCAGGACCAGTTAAGGGATGGTCATATAATCAGCCTCATAAAGAGGAAAGTAGACTACTTAACATATCAAATAAGGAACCGGGGTTTAAGAGTAGGATGCAAAGAACACAAGTAAGTAAAGAGACAGAACTTAAGAACAATATATATAAGGTTTTCAAGAATGATGTATATTAATCTCAAGTTCTCTTACAAGAGTTACTATGACATCCGGTAGTTTTCCGTTACCAAACTCTGTTAGTTCCGTTAAGTTTTGCATCTACGTGTCGTAAGCACACACTAGTTGTCATTTGACGTTGGTGACCTAATAATAATTAATAATGTTGAATTAATAATAATCTAGTGGATTAGATGATTATTGTGTTATGCTTATGTGTTTACGCGATTTAAATGTTAACGATGAATTTTATCATGTAACGTGGAAACGTGTGCGTTAATGCGTATTTCTTGTGTTTTTATAAAATAAAATATATAAGTGTTACCATTAGTTTAGATGTTACACTTCACAAGGAGGTTAAAAGCTTAAATTTTATAAAAATACAAAACACAAGGGTTATAGGGTAGATCTTGTAAATTGAACTAAACAAAACAAACCCTAGCCCCCACACACACCTCCACGGTCGCGCTCTCACTCCCCTCTCCCTCCCTTTGCGAAATCAGCCAAGAAACAAGCAATTGTGCCTTAGTTTTGATCGATTACAAGCACTAGAACATGATTTGGATCTCCATTAACAAGTATACACGTGAATTGAAGGTTAGTTTTGATGTTTTGTGGGTTTTCTCATTAGGTCCGAACCCTAATTCATGAATGG